>CAUZXS010002892.1:170000-187961 GCA_963585895.1 Sepioteuthis lessoniana | reverse complement strand
CTATCCAACAGCCTACTCTTACGTTTTTCCTCTGAAGATTGTATTTTGTATACATGAAACATTAAGTAATGAAAGCGACATGAGACGGTGAGATAATAGTTTATTTTAAGTTTTATCCTACTCAACTGGCCAGTATTTGAGCATTTTCTTGATGTAAGAAAGACATTTTTAAACGATTTGTTTATTCATCTATAAGTGAGGGTCATTCAATAAATAAGGTGAATTCCCCCCCCTGTTGTTGACTCAAGGAAGTACTGTTTATAAGTAAAAGTAAAGTTTTTTTCAAGGAAATCAATAGACATGGGTCCTTTCATGTTCCCGGACACTGTCAGTATCACCCTCTTCTCTGACTGCTGCACCAGGGACTTTTTCTTCAGCGGAAAGTCAGCGTGTTTCTACTCCATAGTAGTTGCAAACCCATCTGTGAACATTTTTTTGTTTAAGACATGCTTCTCCGAACACATCACACATTCTACTGTAAATTTCACATGGTTTGCAGTTCTCTGCCACACAAAATTTGATGACAGACCTCTGTTCAAGATTGGAGCACTCTGATTTGCCATTTTGAATAGACTCAAAACAAATATTTTTGCGAGATTAAGATAATTTTTACTATAAACCAGTTCCAAAAAATGTAGAGTTTACATTTACGGAAAAAATTCGGAAGTAAAGATTTTTTTTTCAAAAAATCTCCTTCATCTATTGAATGACAAACAACACACACACACACACACACACACACACACACACACATATATATATCCTAAGGGCATTAGCACCAAGTGAAACGCTGTCTCGTCCAAACTTTGAACCGGCTGAATCCATTTCCTATGACGATAACCGTTACGCTTCAGGCACCTCAATAATAACGCTTTATCTTTTAATACATTTTTGTATTGACCTCGTCAGCCATCAGCCGACCTACTCCAGACGTAAAATGCCGTTTAGTGTATTTTGTTAATGAAACCATGTCAAAATGAACCTGTCTTGGTTGATTGATATCTATCTCATTAGATTCTTATGCACGTATGTTTGTATGTCGGATGGTTCATGCATATATATATATATATATATATATATATATATAGGACCGTTTACTCTAGAATAACTTGACTCAGTAATTCGAAAAATTAAAAATAGGAAAGCCGCAGGGCTTGATGAAATTCCCCCAGAAGTATGGAAGACCAGACAATTTGACGACATACTGCTCTGACACTAACGCAGTTTATAATCAAAATCCGATAGACAGATGGATGAAGGGATGCATCCTCTCTTTCCCTAAAAAGGGTGACCTCGGATTAGCCAAGAACTACCGAGGTATAACACTTACATCCATAGCAGACAAAATCTACAATGCCCTACTACGAAAACGCATAGAACCCAAAATTGACAACATTCTTAGGAAAAACCAAAATGGCTTCCGAAAATAGATCCACAACCTCACAAATATTGACCATCCGTAGAATCCTAGAAGGCGTACGGGCAAAAAACCTACAGGCGACAATACTATTTGTCGACTTTGCCAAGGCCTTTGATTCTATTCACAGAAGGAAGATGGAACAAATTTTACTAGGATATGGCATACCAAAAGAGACTGTCGCACCAATAACGATTCTCTATAGAAACACCAAAGTGAAAGTACGTTCTCTGGATGGAGACACAGAATACTTCGACATTGTAGCAGGAGTACTACAAGGGGACACACTAGCCCCATACCTCTTTATCATCTGTCTAGACTATGTGCTTAGAACATCGATTGATAAAATCAAAGAAAACGGCTTCGAGCTGACAAAGAAAAGAAGCAGAAGGTACCCCGCAAAAACAATTACCGACACCGACTACGCCGATGACATAGCCATTCTGGCAAACACTCCCCCATAAGCCGAAACACAATTGCATAGTTTGGAACGAGCCGCCGCAGGCATTGGCCTCTATGTCAATGCACACAAAACGGAATACATGTGCCTTAACCAAACAGGCGTCATTTCCACACTCAGTGGTAGCTCTCTGAAGCTAGTAGACAAGTTCACCTACCTAGGAAGCAGTGTCTCATCAACCGAAAAAGACATCGACACGCGACTAACAAAGGCATGGACAGCTATCAATAGACTATCGGTCATATGGAAGTCAGACCTGACCGATAAAATGAAACGCAGTTTCTTCCAAGCAGCAGTCGTATCGATACTGCTATATGGATGCACTACATGGACGCTAACTAAACGGATGGAGAAAAAGCTTGACGGCAACTACACAAGAATGCTGCGAGCAATTTTGAATAAGTCCTGGAGGCAACACCCAACAAAGCACCAACTGTACGGCCACCTACCTCCCATCACGAAAACTATCAAAGTTAGACTAGCCAGACATGCAGGACACTGCTGGAGAAGCAGGGACGAGTCCATAAGTGATGTTCTCCTATGGACCCCCTTACATGGCCGCGCTAAAGCAGGGTGACCAGCTCAAACCTACATACAGCAGCTCTGTGAGGATACGGGATGTAGCCCTGAGGATCAACCAGAAGCGATGAACGATATAGAGGAATTGCGAGAGAGGGTCAGGGATATCCGTGCTGGCAGCACGACATGATGATGATGATGATAATGTATATATATATATATATATATATATACATCATCATCATCATCATCATCTATATATATATTTTTTTCATATATATATATATATATATATATATATGAACCAATTCCAAAAATCTATCAGTTATTTCTTATTCAAGATCAATCCATCTATCCATCTATCTTTTATTCATTTATTTATTTATTTATTTCTCATGTAAGTTATTGCTGCTGGTATCACCAGGATTTCTCGCTCCTCAACAATTTCTACTTGTTCTTTTTTTCTTTTTGAAACACAAGTGGATTTCATCGAAACCAAGTAATAGTGCTACGTTTTCCAACAACCTCGGAAATTCCAGATTTGACTAAGTGCCTTACAGATTACAATGTTGTCAGAAATCAGCAGCTGGACGGATGTTAAGTCCGGGTTATATTTTAGGCTGGAAAAAAAAAGATGAATGAACAAAGAATGATAGTATTTCGAATGTCCCCAAGGAAAAGAGTATAAGAGTCTGGCCGACAAATGCTGGTCTTTTCCTTATTTCTTATTCAAGATCTATCTATCTATTTCACTGTGTTCACTATCTATCTATCTATCTATCTATCTATCTATCTATCTAATTTTACTTTTTTTTTGTTCTATATAATTCTTTTTTTAATCAATCAATCAGTCAGTCAATCTCACTTTATTCATATCTATCAATCTATATTCTTTATATCTAATTCTGTTCTTTTTTTTCTTTTTTTTATCTATCACTTTATCTTAGTCTGTTCATATCTATTTCAATCTATTTATCCTCGCTCACTCTCATGTATGTAGGTTCCGTGGAAGTTTTATGAATCGAACTAATCAAAATTAATTTTGACGCCTCATTTTTTTTTCTTTTGTTTAATTTATTTTCACAGGATATGTTCTTACTAAGGTGTTATTGATTGCCTTCTTGCGTCATTCCCTCTTATATATATATATATATATATATATATGTGTGTGTGTGTGTGTGTGTGTGTATGTTCAGTGTTTGATGGTTGTAGTATTATAACTCCGTGAAATTTTAAGTAACGGTACTTGATTCCATTTTAAAACTTTTTAAAACAAGCTTATAGATTTTATTCCGGCCCTATTTCGATTTCGGAGTATTAAATGTTTTTTTAGAGATTAATTGTTGGTTTTAGTTAACGAATTCTCGAATATATATATACATATATATATATATTTCTTTGTCTGAAGATGCAGATCTAACATTTTTTAAAAATATAGGGCCTGCTGAAATAAATATTATTACAAAAAATATGGGAAATTTTCAAAGGTTTTTCTTTTATATATATATATATATATATATATATATATATATATATATATATATACACGAGAATTTTTCTGACTCAGCAGACATTCATATTTTACTCTACTTGGTGTATTGAGCACTTTACGTTTAATTTAAGGAATTCCGTAGGTGTTTTTATTCTTTTGACTAGGAATGCATTATTTGTTGATTATCTTCAAGTAATACGTATTTTTTAGTCTTTTCTTTTTTTTATGGAATTTTCCCCCGGATATCAGTTTGTGTAATATTTCTTTATTTGCAAATAGCATTTTTTCACTCCATTAGAATTATAGAATAGTTATAAAAAATTGATTAAATAGCTCTGGTTAATTCTAAGTTGTAAACATAATGGAGCAAAAACACATAGAATTGTGGGGGTACTGTAGTTTGGTTTCGGTTATTATTTTCCCACCATTTATTGTTGGTTTATATTTGAAAAGGCAAGTGAAGTATACGATATGAAACGACGTGTACAAAAGGAGATTCAAACAAAGCAGTACAAACAAAATTAAATTTATATATCAAGAAATACATGAAAAAAGAAACATTACAAATATTCTAATATAGTCTGTGTGTGTGCGTTTGTGTATGTAACTAAAATGAGTCTGTTGAATATTTCTCTGTGTGTGCGTGTGTGTATGCGTGTACAGACACGGATATTATGGAAAAAGACTAAATATTGAAAGTGTCCTATAGACTATAAAATGTATGTAGACAAAGTATTTCATGTAAGGTATCGATATATAGAAACATAGCAACGTGTCCAAGGAGAGACGTGTCTTCTCCCATGTTGGTTGTTTGTCTCTTTCGGAGTTTGACGAGATTTCTGTGGTTGTGTTCAAGGTTGGATCAAGTCTAACCGAAAAAGCAAAAGGGAAAAGAAAAAGGTTGCAGAATGTATACATTTTCGTGGAGTTGACTGCTGAAAATCAAAATGTAAGAGAGAGAGAGTCTGTCTCTAGAAGTGAAAATGTGATAGAGAATGAGTGTTTGAAGACGAGAGTATATATAGACAATCCTTGTCATGCAGTTGGCTCCAAATGCGTGAGACAAAATGGAAGTTGCGGACGTGGTTGTGAGCACTAACTACGTGACTTTCCTGACCAATAGGTTCCCGAGACTGATTAGTTTACCGACGTCCGCCATCTTTGTTTCGGGAACAAGTGGCATCACGGCCATTTTAAAATACAGGAGTGTAAATCCTATATATATATATATATATATATATTTATTATTTATTCTCGACAGAATTATCCTGATGATCTGTTTAGGTGAAAGCAAGGCAGATTTTTTCTGAGCCCGCAGGCATTTATATATATATATATATATATATGCGTTTGTGTATGTGTCTATCAAAAAAAAAAAAAAAAAAAGAAAAAAGAAAGAAAAAATAGAAAAATGGACATCTGCGTCAGAATTTTCGTTAAAATAAATTTTTCCTCGCACTTAGAGAAGTTCAGTTTTTTTTTTAATGTCAAACAATAACTGATTCGGATTTGAGTTGAGTTATACCCATCCCAACATCCAATCCGGAGATTTTTCTGAATATCCCTCGAAAATCAGATGCAGCGTAAAGTCTTTTTTTTATCTTTCTTTTTTTCTTTTCAATTGGTGGACATGTCACGCATATGTGGGTTCAGTTACTTAAATTGCACACTTTCTTTAGTATTGTCTTTAAGGTGTTTTCCTGGCATCAAGGAATGAACCTGACTCTATCTCTTTGGGTACAATAGGGAAGTGTTGCTTGTACGGTGGAGGTAGTGTCCTCTTAGATAAAATTGGGCATCGGCTTTCATTTATCCCACAGTCAAACCGTTGTTAGTAAGTAAAATTGGCGACCGTTGTTGTAGGCGACCAGAAGGCCCCCTTTACATTAGCTATAACACCGAGGAGTAGGGGAGGGCGCTACTCCTTTTCCTGGATTGTTCCACTTTACCCTTGATACATACTTTATATCGCTTAGTGTTAAGCAAGGAGGTATCAAGTATCATTTTTAAAGTCTTTGGTATGACACGACCTGGGATTGAACCCAGGTCTCCCGGACCATTGGCTAACACTCTACCCACTAGGCCAATGAGCCGGTTATTATAGATTAATTCGGACCAGATTCATCATTTTCTTTTTTACAATGTTTTGACCGATCTATTTTCCGCCTTCTCCAGGTATTTATCACATTCGGTAATCCTCCAGGAATATTGAATAAAATGTTTTATTTAATTCACCGCTATGTCCGAGCTACCACAACCGTTGTCCTTCCTTAAGTTCACTTATAAAATCTGAGCAATCTATGAATGTGTTAGGTGGTTATACTGTACACTAATCTATTTTGTCAGTCAATTTAGCGAACATTTTTTTAGTAGTATAAGTTTTATTGTATAGGATTTACACCCCTATATTTTTAAACGATCGGCGAGGAGCACGCGGAGCAAAAAATTTTGGAAAATAGGATTCAAGACTCACTTGTTCCCCGAAACAAGAATAGTATGGCGTCAAAACAAATTAAGTAGTTTCGGCAATCTGATTGGACAGAATAGTCATGTGCCAGTGTTTTCAACTACGTCCGCGCGTTTTGAATTTGTTCCGCACAAAAATAAATCATATGTTTGGAGCCGGTCACTTGATTGGGAACCTATATATTTCACGTTTTTGTCAGTCTCACTCTCTCAGCTTGACAGCTTTCGCTCTCACTCTCTAATTCTTCGCTCTCCTCAGCAAGTGACCCATAGCTCCTGACAACTTGAGACAGCTTGGCAGAAACACAATAGCAAAACAAGGGAGAACCTACAGCTTTAGAAAACACGTTAGTTCTAATGAACACAGCTCGCTTACCATCATTCAAACTACCAAATTTTTCATGGACTTCGACGTCGACTCACACATATAGACACACACATTCAGCCTGTGGACAGAATCATACTCCCCTGCTATTTACCTTTTAGTTTTTCACGCGTACACATACATACACACGCATATGTAAGCAGGACTTGTCCACCTTTTTACTCTTTTTGTCTTGACGACGAACACACGTACACACAGATATGTTCCTAGTTTGTTTTGTTATATAAAAATTATGTTTCACATTATTGTTGTTGTAAATTGTCTTTTGTCTGCGTTGTTCATATTCTTTGTGTTGTTAATTACGGAACGACACTGGAAGTTTTGTTTTTAACAAATCTTCGAGAGAACTAAGACGCTAACTCATCCTCCATGATTAAAACTCGTAGATAAAGGTTCAAGAAAAATTACTTTTTTGTCTTTGTACAAAGAAATGGAATGTTGACTATAAGGTATATTTAGTGTTTTAGACTGACCTACCATCTTATTGGTTGTATTTATGGTGATATTGACTGGTGTATCGTGATAGAACCAAATTATAATAGTTGTGAATCGGTCAATTGATTGGGTTTGGTTTGGTGGGTTTTATGGCATATCAACCTAGGTAGGTTATTTAACGCCAAATCCTGTTTATACGAATAAAAGTATATATGATTTGTAAGCCAGTAGGTTAGTTTGGTTTTATGGCATATCGACCATTGTTGGTCATTTAATGCCAAATCGTTTTTATAAGTATATTAAATATATGATTTTTAAACAAACCTGAGGTCATTTTTCTGCTCACAGTTAAATGGTTTTCCTTATTTTCAAACAATTCAGTTTAGCAAAAGTACACTCTTTTATTTATACACAGTCATTGGCTTAAATACAATTTTTTGTTTACGCACAGTTAAACGGTCAAACAGTTTTATTTCAAACAATTCAGTTTAGCATGTCAAATTTAAATGGTTCCAATTATTGCTATGTATCACTAACAATTCAGTTTAGCATAAGTACAGTTTTTTGTTTACACACAGTTAAATGTAAACACAGTTTATTTCAAATAATTCAGTTTAGCATAAGTACATAGTTTAGTTCTATGTGACCCATAGATAGCATCCTATCAGGTGCTACCACTCCAGGACCTGGGGACGATGTCAATGAAGGGGTACTCCGCATTCCCTAAAGCTCCAGCATTGTTGGAGCCTCACCATCAGATTGTTTAGTGTCATATCCAGGACACTCATTGGGGGAGACTTACCTCTCTGCAGAGATGCAGTTGGTGTATTCTACTGCTCCAGCCGATTGGGCAACAAATGATATGATACTCATATAATTAGACAAAAATGTCTATCTAAAAGAGATCACTTAATTGCAAGTTTTAGAGTCGTTTCTTTTAGTTAATGATAAAATAAGATGAATAAGCTGGGAGAATCCTTGGCCTTTATTTAGTATTATGTTGTACTAATAACAATAACATAATATTGAGATTATTGCTATTATTTTAAACCGGTGCGCATAAAAATATGACCCTTACTTACATAGTACCGGATGTATCCCCGGATGTAACGCCGGACATAATTTTTGTCTGTGAGACACCACATTTGGTGAATATATTTCTGACGTGAATTATAAAATTCCGGTTGCAAAAGCCATAGATGATGGGGTTCATGCTGCTATTGAGGCCCCACATAGCGTACCCTAATTCGATCGCTACTTTTGCTGTGAAAGGGATTTTTTTACCGTAAAGATTTTGAAAAATGATGGATAAAATCAGTGATGGGACGAAGCTGACGACAAACAGAAGAGAAATTGAAATGAGGATTTGGTTTGTGTTTGTTTTCTGCGGCTTTTTTTGCTGAGTCATCTGGCTGTTGCATCGGTTCAGCCCGCTCTCGTATCTCACGGGAAACTCAGACAAATGCTTCCTAGCCGTCCTCCAAATAAGACAATAAAAGATCAGCAGGCAAACCAACACGATTACTGTGACAAGAAGGAGAGCTATGAAATATATATGCGTAACCAACCATTCAGAATGCATCGAGCAGATATAGATGTCCTCGTCAGTCGACAATGGCTGGCTAATTCGATCGTAGACAAACACGGCGGTCACTGCAAAGGCCAAGGAAACAAAAGTGATCACGCCAAACAAGATCTGCACGTGATTCAGTCTCATTTGAGGTTTTGTCGGACGACACACTTTCCTATAACGGTCAATAGAAATGACCAGTAGGGTCGAGGCCGAAGCTACACACGTGAAGCAAATGACAGCGTTCTGTATTTTGCAAAGGGCGCTCGAAGGGTATGTCATGGGCATCCAGAGTTCCAGCATTTTAAGAGGTAGCGCAATCAGGCAACATAAGATGTCGAAGACTGCTAACAGGGTGATGAAGTGTTGCACCTTCTTCTTCTTCATTTGGAAACCGTAGATGTAGAGGACGAACAGGTTGCCGACCATTCCGATGATGGCGATAAATCCGAGAAAGAAGAAGGCCGGTTTCTTGTACATACGTTCATAGTCATTTACTTCCACCAAAGTCGTATTATTTCTGGTAAACTCCATTGTTTTTCCGATAGGAATAAATACCTGTATTTACTTTTGAATTATGTGGGAAACTAGGTATAAAAATATCCGGTTAAGAATCGAAGACCAATTAATACTAATTAATTAACATGAAAAAAAAAAAAATAACAACTAGTCATTTAGTAGATTTTGCCTTTTTTGCGGACCGCAGAATGAACATGAAAGAGAGCGATAGCATAGACAAATATCTGGATATTCCCAAAGGACCGAAAAATATGGAGAACAAATAGGGTGACGGTGAAAACAATCGCAGTTAATGCCCTTGGAACGGTCCGCAAAGGCCTGAAAAGAGAATTGGAGAGTAGGTGATTAGATGAAGAATTGAGACCATTCAATCCATTAAACTGTTGAAATCGGCTTGGATACTTATAAAAGTCTTGGAGATCTGAGAAAATTTGCTGTCATTCAGACTCCAGTGAAAGACCATCAGTTAGAACTGGTGTGAAAAACTCGCAAAGAGTAAAAGTAATAATACTCAGAGACGATTACTATTTCCAATTGAGTATATTTATAGTTTTAAACTATAAATATATAACATACTATTAAAAAGTCTAAAAATTTTTGTATTATGGTAACAAACTACATACGGAATTCAAGGTCTTAATTACAAAGTAGATTGAGTAATTTTAAACTAGTTTGTCAGTCTCTGAAAAAAGGTTACATGTAATGCTTGGTGTTACTGAGCGGTCACCCATCTAACTATTGATCAGGATCATCATTGCTTAAGTTTGGTGATCTAACGAGAACTTGGATCTTTCAGTACGAATTAAGATTTACTAAGCTTTGCTTCGTCTGGCCTGCAAACCTAAGGTATACTTACATTATCTGATCATCCATCTAAATACTGAAATGATTCATCATTACTTAACTTCGGTGACTTGGCCGATTTTTATATTTGCCTTCAGATTTGGCATTTTATATGAATTTCCATCGATGTTGAGTTGGTTTTCTAAACTTATGAATAACAATAGTTACACCCGGTAAGAGGTGTTACATTATATAAGAGGATAGATTATTTTAAGGATTTTTTGCTGGGCGGGGGTAGAATAAGATTCCAGATCCCACTGAACTTAAATAAATTCGGTATTTTTAAAAATTCAAATTGAGGTGGGTTTTTTTTTCAATGTTTGTAAAAGTTTATTTTTGTTATTTTTAAAAGGCAATTTGTAAGGCGAATTTGTTTTAAAAGGATGTGGGCATTTGTTAAACTTGGATTAGTCTAGCAGAAAGCAGGGGACCCAGTGAGAGTCAAACTCGCTAAAAGGGTCTGGGAACCTGGCTTGTTAATCATAACACCGTGCAAGGTTCCTTTGTTTTAAAATGGTGTATTTGCTTGGAATGTAAGTGATGGTGGTTGTCGGTTTTCGCTTGTTTTCCAAAGTAAAGATGTCTAAATCAAAAATCCGGTTGATACTATTTTCAAAAATCAGTAGCCGTAAATAGTGACAGTAGATGTCGATTTTTGCTTGTTTTCCGAAGTAAAGATGTCCAAATCAAAAATCCGGTTGATACTATTTTCAAAAATCCAGTAGCCGTAAATATTGACGGTAGATGTCGGTTTTTGGTTGTTTTCCGAAGTAAAGATGTCCAAATCAAAAATCCGGTTGATACTATTTTCAAAAATCCAGTAGCCGTAAATAGTGACGGTAGATGTCGGTTTTTGCTCGTTTTCCGAAGTAAAGATGTCCAAATCAAAAATCCGGTTGATACTATTTTCAAAAATCCAGTAGCCGTAAATAGTGACAGTAGATGTCGGGTTTTGCTTGTTTTCCGAAGTAAAGATGTCCAAATCAAAAATCCGGTTGGTACTATTTTCAGAAATCCGGTAGCTATGCAAAACAAAATAAAAACAACAGTTATCAAATTGGTGCTTATAAAATCTCCTTACTAAAATTTGCATGACAAAAGTTAAGTCACGACCATTTAAGTTAATACAGATGCTTTTATAAAAAATAAGATTTATATCGACTTATACACGAAAGCATGGTTTTATCCAAAGGACAAAAATGACTGACTAATATTTATATCTGTGGCGTGTCCTGAAAAATTACTTGGGTAACACTGTTATTGGTATACATAAAAGACGAGCATCTGCTAGAACAACATTTTTAAAAATAGATTCTCCTCAAATATTTAAAGCAATAAAAGATATTTCTTTTAAAAGGCATTTTCCCCTCATAATTCTGAAAGCAACTTTTTTTATTGTTTTCTTGTCATGAGCACCCCCTTCAATCAGTTTAGTAATTTGACACCCTAAATGAAGGTGCGTATGAATTATTTTTTACAAGTTTTAAAGATAATTCCACGGAAAATTAGATTTTGTTTACATTTTTATAACCATATTTACCAAGCCCTCTGCTCGGGCAGGATATGACACAAGGTCAATTTTTAAGCGGAGTTTAACAGGTTTGATTTCAGAGTTTTCCTTCTCCTAGACTAGTTGCCTCACCAAGGCTGAAGAACCTAGTCTGCCCTACTATTTACCCATAGCTGGAGGGAGAATAATTGGATTCATACCTTTCCTAAGGGTATTAGTGCTATGTGAAATGCAATCAGTCTTGTCCAGGATTTAAACTCGTATCACCGTGTTCATTTCCTACGACGGTAACCATTACACCACAGGCACCTCCACCTTACATTTTCATAACGGTTGGTCTATTTTGTTCGTACGGATGCCTTATTTTGAAGTTCAAAAAAACGTTTAAAAAAGGAACAATATTGTTACTTTGTGTCCTTTTTTTTAAATTGAGTTATTCGTTTTCGCAGTTTAATCTTCTAAGGATATGGTTAATAAAAGAGAGAAAAATTCAGGTTAAACATTTTTTAGAGGTTTAAAATTGACATCCGTTGATTAAACGCTTCCACTCAATGAGTAGAATTTTGCTAATTGGGATAAAAATACTGAATAAATAGATTTCACTAATCTGATAAAAAAGTATTTTATCAAGAAAATATTCCTTTAATCTTTTTTTTTCCTCATGAAACGATATTTTTTCAACGGAGTCTCGCAAGAGAACCAATATGAAAAGCATAAACATTTCCAGAGTATTCATTAGCATAAAAAAACATGGTCATCTATATTCAAGAGAAAGGGCTGCATCACTCCATGAGAGAGAGAGAGAGAGAGAGAGAGAGATTTCATAACTGACAAGAATGTGACCAGAAAGAATCAACGGAATGACACCGGATCCAGAAAATTTAAACCGAAAGAAATCTGTAAACTATAAATGGGTGAAATGGGTGATTTGATCAAAGAGAAATAGGGATGAAGTATTAACTGAGTAGATAGATAGATAGATAGATAGATAGGGAGGGGAGGCGGTGTTACTTAATTGGTACAAACATGGTCTGAAAGAATCAATGTTTGTTTTGGTTTGATTTTTTTGTTTAATAGCACGACTACCAGTCGTAGGTTATTTGATGCCAAATCCATCCTTGTTGAAGAAAATAGAGGTACTATTATAGGATTTACACTCCTGTATTCTAAAATGGTTGTGATACCACTTGTTCCCGAAGCAAAGATGGCGGACGTCGGTAAACTAATCAGTCTCGGGAACCTATTGGAAAGTCACGTGATTTGTGCTCACAACTACGTCCGCAACTTTGATTTTGTCCCGCGCATTTGGAGCCGACTGCATGACAAGTATTGCCTATAAATACTCTCGTCTTCCAAGAACTCATCCTCTTTCACATTTTCATTTACAGAGACAGCACATTCTCACTCTCTCCATTTCGACTCACAGAGACAGCACACACTCTCTGACATTTTGACTTCCAGAGACAGACTCTCTCTCTCCACTTAGTAACACAATTCAAATACGCGTAATGTGGGTGCGTATACATTCTTCAACCTTTTTCTTTCCTGTTCTGCCTTTTCGGTTAGACTTGCTCCAACCTTGAACACAACCACAGAAATCTCGTCAAACCCCGAAAGAGACAAACAACAAATATGGGAAAAGACACGTCTCTCCTTGGACACGTTGATATATTTCTATATATCGATACCTTTCATGAAATACTTAGTCCACATACATTTTATTGTAGACTTTCAACATTTAGTCTTTTTCCATAATATCCGTGTTAGTTACACACATACACACTCACACACACACAGAGGAATATTCAACAGACTATATTAGAATATTTGTTTCTTTTTTCATGTATTTCTTGATATATAAATTTAATTTTGTTTATACAGCTTTGTTTTGAATGTTTTTTTGATCGCGTCTTTCACATCGTGTACTTCATTTGCTTTTCAATAATGAGTCAACATAAATTGTGGGAGAACAAACTATCAACCAAACATACCACCGCAAAAAAAAAAAAAAAAAATACCAACCAAACCCAACACTATTTAACCCATATCTGGGAATTAATGTGTATTGTCGTGAGTCGCATAATGCCTGGTTTGGTTTGGTTTTATGGCACATTAACCATTATAGTTCATTAAATGCCAAATTCATTTTTATACATATAAACAGTTCTATTTCAAACAATTCAGTTTAGCATAAGAACGCAGTTTAAATATCGAAACACTCCCATCTCAAACAATTCCGTTTAATACAAGCACTCAGCCTAATTTTATTTGACCCATTGATAGGACCCAATCAGATGCTACCACAAAGTGGACCAGGAAACTATGGCAACAAATGGGTACTCTGCATTCCCCAAAGCTTCAGCATTACTGAAACCTTGCCATAAAATTGTTTAATGTCATATCCAGGACACTCGTTGAGGGAGTCTTACCCCTGTGCAGAGATGCAGTCGGTGTATTCAACAGCCCCAGCCAACTGGGCAAGCATAATGTCTGAGATACTTTACTGAAAATCAAACGTTGTACGATTTGGATGTTGTGCGAAGAAATATTTTTTTGTATTTAAACCGATAAATCAAATCTTAAAAAAGGCAAAAGAAAACAAACAAATGGCAGAATTGTGTTATAAAGTAAAATATATACAATTTTTAAGCATTTACTCCAAATAATTTTAAACTAATTAGCGAATTCAAGAGGTGGTGGGTTCGAGAAGCGTCGGGTTCGATAGAAGTCATTGATAAATTGATATATTTTAGCTTTATTTTATGTCTAGAGGTTAGACAAACGTGTTCATTGTAAGTTCATATTGTTGGGTCAGTTTATTCCTGTGTGTGGGGTTAAGTGAGGGAGAATCTTTCTGAGATTGGATTAACCGATCACGTGAATAGCCCAGAAGTTTGGGCGTAAAATACCAAAAAATGAGTTGATAGATTCCAGACCAGTTCCTGGCTACACGTCAACCAGAAATTCTCCCCAAGAAATCACCAAGACAGAAGATACCTGCTATCCTCTCCTTCACACTGGTAAGTCTCTCAAACTTGACTCGATACACAGGAAAGGACTTTATATTGTTAGGCATTGTTTTGCTTTTTAATAAATTGTTAGAATTGAATTAAGTTTTAATTCCTTTATTTGTTGTTGTTAGTCTTAAATATAAATGTTTTACGAACTCCAACAATATTAACATTTTTGTGCCGTTGTTTCTTAAAAGATTTTTTTGCACACGTCCTATGGAAAATGAATAATTTTTAAACAGAACTGTTTAAACCATAGATGGGACTTTAACAAGTACTAATACTCCGGTTCAGAGTGGACATGGGAGTAATGGCAATGAAGGGGTACTCCATATTCCCTAGATCTCCATCAGTGGAGCCCTACGATTAGATGGAGTTTTGTGTCATAACCAGGACACTGTTTTTTTTTTTAGAGAGGAAGGAGAGTCTTACTCCTCGACAGGAGATTTAGTATATTTTAAGACCAGCTGATAAGGATATATATAATTTTTAAGCCCCTCGAAGGAATTTATGTAAATATTAAGGTAAATAGCTGATAATTTTAAAAGGATTCAAAGAGTGGGGGGTATGAGGGGTGGTGGGTACAAGAGGTGGTATTATATAATGGATTATCATCATCATCAAGTCACACTGATTGCACGGAATTCCCTGACTCTCTCCCGCCAACCGTCTTGATCATCTATCGCTCCTGATAGGTGTTGTAGACGGCACACAGTGTTCCTACAGAGCTGATGTAAGTCCTTGCTGGTCTGCTAACACTGGCGTATCCATGTGTTGGAGTCCATAAGAGAACGTCGCTTATGGGTTCATCCTTGCTTTTCCAGCAGTGACCTGCGTGTCTTGCTACTCTTACTTGGATGGTTTGAGAGATGAGAAGTTGGTAGATGTACAGCCACTGTTTTGTGGAATGCTGCTTCCAGGATTTGTTTAAAACAGCATGTAGCCTTGTTGTGTAGTTCTTATCCAGTCTTTTCTCAATGCATTTTGTTAGCATCCATGTGGTGCATCCATACAGTAGCATTCACACAGCCACAGCTTGGAAGAAATCCTGTTTTATTTTATCTGAGATGAAACACTCGGCACTCAATAAAAAAGGGCACAAAATAGAGTTCCGTAAAAGATCTGAAGACAACCACACACACACACACACACACATATATATATATACATATATACAAAAGGAGGCAAAATATTGTCCTGTGAAAAGATGTGAAGACAATTCTATATATATATATATATATAGGCAGCCAAATATCGTTCAGTGATAAGATCTGCAGATAATTCAATATATATATATATATATATATATATATATATATAGAATTATCTGCAGAGCTCATCACGGAACTATATTTGGCTGCCTTTTTATATACATACATGTATATATATATATATGTGTGTGTGTGTGTGTGTATATATATATATATATATATATAAAAAGAAGGCAAATATAGTTCAGTGATGAGATCTGCAGGTAATTCCTTATATATATATATATATATATATACATAAAGGAGGCAAAATATAATTCAGTGATAAGATGTGCAGATTATTCCATATATCCATATTAACATTATCATCATGTCACGCTGCTAACACAGATTTCCCTGACTCTCTCTCTCTCTCTCACCATTCGTCTCTATCATCCATCACTTCCGACAGGTCTTCTAACCAACATCCTGTGTCCGTACAGAGCTGTTGTTGGTAAATTCAAGCTGGTCGTCCAACAAATACATGTCCGTGTGAAGGGGTTCATTGGAGAACGTCGCTTATGAGTTCATTCTTACTTCTCCAGCAGTGTCCCGCATGTCTTGTTCGTCTTATTTGGATGGTTTTAGATATGGGAGGTAGGCGGCCGTACAGCTGCTGTTTTGTAGGATGTTGCTTCCATGATTTGTTCAATATAGCTCGTAGCATTCTTGTGCCATTTCCGTCTAGTTTTTCTCTATACTCTTAGTCAGCGTCCATTTGGTGCATCAATATAGTAAAATTGACTTGACAGCTGCTTGGAAAAATTTGCCTTTTATTTTATCGGATGTCTGACTTCCATATGATCAATAACATGTCGATAGCAGTCTATTCCTTCGCTAGTCATTTTCAGTCGAAGAGACACTGCTTCTTAGTGTCTCAGAAGAAGAGACACTGCTTCTGATATCTACACTAAATGGCGGTTCTCTGAAACTAGTGGACAAGTTCACGTACGAACCTGTCCACTAGTTTCAGAGAACCACCATTTAGTATAGGTATCTCCCTTTTTTTAAATCAAAACACATTCACAAGAGGCCAATGCAACCTACTGCCTGCTTTAGACTATGCAGCAGGGATTCGGCTTGGGCAGGTGTATTTGCCAGAAGCGCTACGTCATCTGCGTAGTCTGCCTCCGTGATTGTTTGTGCGGAGTATCCTTTGCTTCTTGCCATTTTTAGTGTAAAACCATTAGATCTATTGACGTTTGAAGTACGTAGTCTTGGCAGATTATGAACAGATAAGGGGCTAATATATCCCCTTGCAGAACAGCAACAACAACGCCAAAGAAGTCTGTGTCTCATACTGGTGAGCGAACCTTTACTTTCGGGTTTGTATAGAGCATCATTATGGTTGTGAGAGTTTCTTTTGGGAGATCATACGCTAGAAGTATATTCTCCATCTTCCCTCTGTTTATAGAGTAAATGCCTTGGATAAATCTACAAATAACAGTGTCTCCTTGAGGTTTTTTAAATGAACTCCTAAAATTTGACGGATTGTGGATCGGTTTCTCTGAACACTATTTTGATTCTTCCTCAGAATTTTTTCAATTTCTGGTTCGATGCGGTTGAGTAACAGAGTATTATAAATCTTAGCCGCTATGGAAGTACTTGGCAATTCCGAGTTTGGGTAAAAGGAGGATGCATCCTTTGATCCATCTCTCTATTGTATTCTGGTTATATACGGCGTTGCAGTATCAGTAGGTTGTCGAATTTCCTTTTTCATACTTCTGGTGGTATTTCATCAAGACCGGCAGCTTTTCTGTTTTTAATTTTTGCTAGTACTACGTCTTGAGTAAACCCTCCTAGTTTGATCATTAATAATTTTCGTGATTGGTTTATCTATTTTCCAAGCCGGAGGTGCCCGTAGTGTAATGGTTATCGTCGTAGGGAATGGACACGGCGACCCGAGTTCAAACCCTGGACGAGACTGATTGCATTTCACATAGCACTAATACATTTGGGAAAGGTATGAATCCAATTATTCTCCCTCCAGCTATGGATAAATAGTAGGGCAGACTAGGTTCTTCAGCCTTGGTGAGGCAACTAGTCTAGGAGAAGGAAAACTCTGAAATCAAACCTGTTAAACT
>CAUZXS010002892.1:130000-167500 GCA_963585895.1 Sepioteuthis lessoniana | reverse complement strand
CAACCAATTCCCACCGAATATCATAAGATCAATACGGCAATTCGAAAGCTTATAGGACTTTACACTCCTATAAATTATTTTGGGTGGTATGCCACTTGTTCCCACAAAGATGGTGGACGCTCACATATTCAGTCTCGGGAAACCACTGGCCAGGAGGATCACGTGACATGCTTAAAACTACGTCCGCGCGTAAATTCTAATCCTGCGTTTTGAGCCACCTACAAGACGCGTTATTTTCTATAAATACGTCGTCTTCAAACACCCTTTCTCTCTTTTTACCCAATTTCTTCGCAGCGGCAACACACTCCCTCCAGTGTGAATCAACAGGAGTGAAAAGCAACAACATGGATGGGCTTCGCAGACATTCAAAATATACATTGACTATGAGACGCTTTCCATTCTCAGAGAAACTGCCTGTTTCTAATCATAAAAAGGACATTTTTTATATGTAATCCTTTTGTAGCTTAGTTGTGTTAGACACACACACACACACACACACACATATATACACACACTATTATTTTGTTAGTAGAGTTAGTAATATTTTTCACGTATCAATGTAAGTTTTATTGTTGTGGAATATAAATTTGTTTTTGTTCGTCGCCTTGTTTTAAATGTTCTTTTTGTCCGCGCCGTTTTACAACCTTTATTCGTTTCATTCGTTTAATATCTTTTACTCATTTGTTTCATTGGTTTCCTTCAGTTACTACTTTTTCCATATGCCTATATTATGCCTATTCAACTTTTTTTCTAAAACAAACTATATTAAACTTCAACATTAAACTTGTGGGGAAGCATAAATACTAAACCTTATTCTATATATACAAAACTTAAACATAAAATTATCGGGTACCAAAAATACAATATCACGCCTAAAAGCTTAACAAAAAATATGTAGACAAAAAATGTCTATTATGTTCAATTAGATATGTATCAATGAAGAAATGCTGCGAAAATACACACACACACACACACACACACACACACACACACACACATATATATATATATATATATATATATATATATATATATAAATAAACAAAAAGGACCCCAAATGAAGTTCAAAGAAGCGGTCCCAAGTAAAAAAAAAATATTTAAAAAAAATGAAAACAAAATAGAGAAAAAATAAGATCAAAGAACCACAATGTGCTGATAGGTATGATAGAGGTTATGTAATTTACGAAGCCTCTTTGCTTCGATGTGGCACAAGGCCATATTGGATAATATACAGAATTTCTATATTAAAATTTGATATAGAAATTTTAGATCGAACGTCTAGCAAACAAACAAACGAATAAAAAAAATGAATAAAAACAAGCAAAAGTTCTGAGAAAAGATCCGAAGACAACTCTATGTGAAAAGAAAGAAAGAAAGAAAGAAAGGAAGAAAGAAAAAAAAACACACAGAAAAACACAAAAACAAAAAAGCAAAAAAACGAAAAAAAAAAAAAAAAAAAGAAAGAACAAATAAACAAAAAAATAAACAAAAAATACAAAATGAAAACTCGTGAAAAAGGATGCATAAAAATTTCTGATTGACACCTGCAAAAAGAAATGAATAAAGAAAAAAAAAAAGGAATAAAGAAATAAAATAAAAATACCATCAAGTTTTGGGCCCCTTCGTTTGTGACTGCTTCGAATACTAATCCATCAGTTTTCTTATTTGGGGCCGGAGACGGAGATGTTTCGATTTACTTCACTTTTTTTCCGGTGTTTTTGTTAGAAAAATTGTTCAAATATTAAGCATCAACAAAAACTACAGCAATTTTTTTTTAATTCCACAATGCACTGCAGTAATATAATGGTTAGCAGCTAGTTTGGCTTTTCTGTCACAGGTTACTATCGTATTATCTAAATAAACTTCCAAGTCAATGTTGAATATTGTTAACGTTGCTTAACTTTGGTGATCTGACGAGAAAACCCCGTAAGGTATTTTTTAAACTTAGTTCAATCTGATAAAAGGCTATAAGTGTCGAGTACTGGCACCCAGTAATGATTTAAGTCTAACTGCCGAGGAGACTTAGTTGCTAGCAATTATTTCAAGCCGAAGCTATCGACTGAAGACTTATGATCATGAGTAGTTCGTTTGAGAGAATGATATAGTTCATTTGCCAAAATCAGTATGTAAAAAGAATTTTTATGAAAGTTACTGGATTTGGGATCTGAATTTACTATCACTTTTAAATACTTGTTCTGTTCTACTTTAGTTCTTTCCTTCTCCTACAATGATTTCCCGTGGCTCATTCATTGGCTTGAATATATATATAATATATATATATATATATTATATATATATTATATATATATATATATATATATGTGTGTGTGTGTGTGTGTGTGTGTGTGCCTGTCTGTCTGAGTGTGTGTGTGTGTGTATGTGTTCTTTTTCTGAGGAGTGGCCTATGTCATTTTTGAGATGTTAGATGGCGTGAACTTTAGCCCTAGCTTCTGCCGATGAGAATAAATTATACTGCTTATATCTGCGTGGGCTCAATGCATAGTTAGTAGACCATTGTTTGTACGTTCAAGTCTCACTGGGTGCTCCAAACTGCTGGCCTTTTGCTTAACTAAGCTAAGCTTAGTAAATGACCACTGCTGCGTGGTTGATTAGAAGGGAAACGACCTAGTAAAAACATCAACACTTAAAAAGAATGTATTTTTATCTTAATTTTCAGTTCAAATCCTGGACGAGGCTGATTGCATTTCACATAGCACTAATACCCTTGTGAAAGGTATGAATCCAATTATTCTCCCTCCAGCTATGGGTAAATAGTAGGGCAGACTAGGTTCTTTAGCCTTGGTGAGGCAACTAGTCTAGGAGAAGGAAACTCTGAATTCAAACCTGTTAAACTCTGCTTAAAAAAATTGACCTTGTGTCATATCCTGCCTGAGCGGAAGGGTTGGGTAAATATGATATATATATCAGGAGTGACTCTTTTTATCTCTCTTGAAGCAATGAAATAATTATTTTTTGTCAGTAACTTTTTTTTTAGCTGTGTTATTTTAATGCCTTAAAAATTATGATTTACATGAATTTTGCTGACAGTGTTCATAATGTTACACGACCCTCCCCTTAAAAAAACAAAAAAAATAGAAACAAACAAAAACAAAACAAAAAAGAACAAAACAAAACAAAACAAAACGTGGTTATTTATTTCGGGCTCATTAAAATCAGTCCAAAAAGACAAAAAAGTCCTTATGACTCAGACAAATAGATTCGTCGTTGAAATATTTAAAATAATCTTTTCAAGTTTCAAATGTTTTTCAATCATGTTTTTCTAAGAATATACTTTTGCTTCCACTGAACAGTTAATTTTGACTATAAATATTTTTTCTGTTTATTATTTTAATTTATGAGGAAAATTTAATAATATGACTTTGGGCCAGAGAGAGAGAGAGAGAGAGAGAGAGAGAGAGAGATGTAAGAAAGACAATCTGATTTGATTTGGCTTGATTTCTATGGCATAAAAACCATTGTAGGTTATTTACTGCAAATCCTCTTTATTCTTAGCTATTAAATATATATGATTTGTAAATACACTTAGTTGATAACATTTTTTTCTCATAGATGGTTTCAAGTATTGCTATCGAATACAAATAATACTATACACTGTTAATCATTTGTTTTTAACACTGTTAAATTTGTAGTGAAGGGAAATTTCGTATTTTGGTTTGGCACGCAAATTTAATTCGACACTTAATTTCACCCAAACAGGATGACTTATCCTATTCAACCCGGCCTTTCTTTACGGGCAACAGAAATTGGGTAAGCTGCCAAACACACCCTCTTTGGCTGGAGAACGCCGTCCAGTGCAGACGTCACACTGGCCGTTTTTCAATAACCTTCTCTTTAGCTGGACAACGCCACCCAGTGCAGACGTCTCCCCGCGGCTCTAGAATAGCAGCAGTAGCAGCAGCATGGACACACGAGGGAACCCATCTAATTTATGGATTCCTTGCAAGGAATCCCAGTTGGATATAAATTAGATACATTCAACAAGCCTTGCACAGGCACAACTTTATGTCACCCCAAAATTGGCTATGTCGATCCGACGCGTAATCCTGCTCTCGACACCTAGCTCCCATTTTACCTCTGGTCCACTTTAATGGAGAAAACGCATACTCTCCCAAAAACCTGACGCACAAAACTCACGGTGACATCCAAAGTTCAATTCCTACAACTGCAACATGTCTTTCGTTAAAACACAACGAACACAATCCCTCACACGTCTGACGACACACGCTGCCATCTCAACCTTCTCAACATCTCATAACGCCATTTCGTCTCCTTACTCACAATCTAACTCACCACGAGTCTTGCAGCACCAAAAGCAAACCCAATATTCCATGCTGCATATAAAAACCTATTCATAAAAATATATTTCGACCTTCAGCATCTTATCTTTATTATCTCTCCTTTATATACACAACAAACTACTAGCGAGGGCCTTACAACAATTAGCGAGGAAACAACTCAACGTAAACACACATACGTTACAACCATCTTCCTCGCTAACAACAAGCTTTCCTCCTCGCTAAACACCAACAACAAAAATATCCGGCCAAAATCATCCTACAAATTGTTTCAAGTGTTGCTATGTAATACAAATTATTCGATTCAACATTACTCATTCGTTTCCACACAAATAGTTTTAAGTATTGCTATATATCACTAACGATCCAATTAAACATCAGTCATATACACACACTAAAATAATCAAGCAGTTGTATTTCAAAGAATCCAATTCAGCACAAGTCATTTGTTTGCTCACAGTTTACATGTAAAATAGTTCTATTTGACTGATAGATAGGACCCTATCAGGTGCTACCATTCCAGGCCAGAGTGGACCTGGGAACGATGGCAATAAAGAGGTATTCCACATTCCCCAAAGCTCCAGCATTACTGAGGCCTCACCATCAGATTGTTTAATGTCATCCAAGACACTCGTTAGGAGGTGGGCAAGTTTTACCCCTGTGCAGAGATGCAGTTGGTGTATTTTACAGCCCCAGCCGACTGGGTTAAATGTAATCTGAGGAGTGAAGAGATATCAACCAAAAAGAAAGAAGATGCATTAATAAATAGAAAATAGTTGGCAGAGAGAGAGAGAGATTAAGGAAAGCGAATCTGAAGAGATACGAAATATCAAGAGAAAGCTGTAAAGATTTAATGTTTCTGAGAGATTTAACTTGGATCGGTGTGCTCTACTTTGTTTCCAAACTTTGAAAGCTAAGTCGTCCCTTCAGAAGCAAATGAAGTCTGTCTAGTCATTAACTGAACTATGATGATTATATTGTTATTAATTAGCTCTTAACACATCCGGTTGATTTGAAGATACGACTGGACAAACAACTGAAAGGTACCCCGCCCCCCCCCAAAAAAGAAAGAAACGTGACGTAGTAATGGATGATATTTACTGAGCTTAGTCTGGTGCACCAGCCTCAGTTTGCTGATGGTACCTTCTATTTTTACATCGTCACCCATCTCAAAACAGAACAGGTTCATCGCTGCTCAACTTCGGTGATCTGGCTGGAAACGGTGATTTCTGGGAGACTTGATTATATGTATTTACCCAACCCCATCCGCACGAGCAGAATATGAAACGAGGTCGTTTTTTTAGCGTAGTTTAACAGATTTGAATTCAGTTGTTCTTCTCCTTGACCGGTTGCCACACCAAGGTTTTGTCCAACAATTTTTCCCATACGAGGAGGGAGGATATTTGGATTCATACTTTTTCCAAGGGTATATAATAAGCGCTATGTGAAATGCAAACAGCTTTGTCCAGGTTTTGAACTCGAGTCATTGGGCCCATTTCCTACGACGATAACCATTACATCATAACCCCACTTATTTTTCTCACTCACTCTCTCTCTCTCTCTCTCTGTTAGCGTAAAGTTTGGCGGGTTTCGAGCGCAGCTTGAAGCGTCCTGCGTGTCTAGCCACAATGAAAAGTTGTGATATAATGAAACATTATGTCTGTAGATTACAATATATATATATATATATATATATATATATATATATATATATATATATATATATATATAGAGAGAGAGAGAGAGAGAGAGAGAGAGAGATAAAACTTTAGGTTGCCATTATAATAGCGATTCAAAAGGACATGAACTTGCTTTGCTGTGTCCATTTCCAACGACAATTATCATTACATCATCATCATCTCTTTCTTTCTCTCTCTCTCTTTCTCTCTCTCTCTCTCTCTCTCTTTATATATATATATATATATATATATATATATATATATATATATATATAAGATGTTAGGTTGCCGTTGTAATAGCGGTTCAAAAGGACGTGAACTCGCTTTGTCGTGTCTATTTCTTATAATGATAACCGTTACATTACAAGCGCCTTGATTGTAAGTTGCGATGTGACATTAATTGTTACAACTTTAACATTTCTTTTGCAACTTGTGTGGTATAATTATAGTGGGTTGGTTGGGTTTTATGGCATATCAACTCTTGTAGGTTATTTACTGCCAAATCCTCCAAATACATATATATTAGATATATATAATTTGTAAACGAATAATTTGTCGGTAACATTTTAAACAGGCCAGAGCTCATTTTTTTGCACACAGTTAAATGGTTTCAAGTATTCTTATCTAACACAAGTAATTCTATTTAGTATTAATCGTTGACGACAGAAAAAAAGAGAAAGAAAAACTCACAAAGGAGAAAAAAGAAAAAAAAAACAACAACAATTACCGAGAAGGATTGGTGAGTTTTTATTGTTTGTTTTTAAAAACAAACCACACCAATTCTTATAATAGGTAATTGTTGTTCTTTTTTCTTTTTTCCCCTCTTTTTCCCCCCCTTTCGTCAACTACTATCAGATCTCTTCATCCTTCGGTATTGCTTAGTTTGCACACAGTTAAGTAGTTTCAAGTTTTCCTACCCAACATCAATAGTTTTATTTGCACACAGTAAATTGGTTTTAAGTATTGCTAGATAACACTAACAATTCAATTTAACATCAGTCATTTGTTTGGACACAGTTAAATTGTTAAACAATTCTATTTGACCAATAGACAGGACCCTAACAGGTATTACTACTGTAGGTCAGAGTGAACCTGGGAGTAATGACAATAAAGTTGCACTCCATATTCCCTAAAGATCAAGGACTGAAGCCTCATAATCAGTTGTTTAATTTCATACCCAGGACACTCGTTGGGGAGGGGGTCTTATCCCTCTGCACAACTTTATGGGCTAGTTAATACCATTTGTAAATGTTTCATTGTAATCATAACTATTTTCAATGTTTTCTTGCACTTATTTATTTGTCGATAGTCATTTATTTGCGCAGTTATATGATATCAAATATTCTTATCTAATACAAATAATTTGCATACAGTTCTATTGTAACATAGCCATATACGGATATGTGAAATGGACATAGCATGTTCATATATATATACACAGAACATAGGATCTCGAAACACGAAAAACACTTACGACTTCTTAGTTCAGGTTCGAAACTTTTTATTACCTTTGAGTTTAAAGGTTCTTCGACATAAGGAGATAGATACACATTCTTTCTATTCTGGCTTTTCCATCTGCCCCCACCCCCATCTCGTGCGGCACCCGCTACAAAGGCAACTCAACTAACTGACTTTTTCAAAATCCCCCAAATCTTCAGCGCGCGCACTTCCGGTGCATGACGTCATTCACATCCACTGGTCAACCTTTCTATCGGATTTTTATTTTGACATCTATGAATGATACATCCTCACCGCGCGCGCGTTAACACCTGCACCCAAATTTGAACCTAACTAACCCATGTGCTGAGCCGCAAGGTTCTCAGCCTAACTAAACCCAAAGGCATAAAACGAAATCCCTCGGCCATTATATTACACTATAGTTTCAAGTATTTCTATCTAATACAAATAATTTGCACACCCTGTCGGCTGGAGCTGGAGAATACGCCGATTGAACATTTGCAAAAGGATAAGACCTCCCACACCAACGAGTGTCCCGGTATAATTCTGAACTGCATCTGATGGTGAGGCTCCAGTCTTGCAGCTTTGGGGATTGTGGAGTACCCCTTCATTGACATTACTCCCAGATACGCTCTGACCCGGAGTGGTAGTATCAGTTAAGATCTCACTTATGAATTAAATAGAACTGTTCAATAATTTACTAAGAACTATTATTATTAATTTGAAACTATTCTGCTGTATGCAAATTATTCGTATTAGATAAGAATGCTTGATAAATATTATTACTAATGTTAATTTCAATACTTGAAACCACTTAACTGTTCAAATCAGTAATTAATATTGAGGAGAATTTAGTTGGCGACCTCAGTCGAGGGTAACCCGAAGGCTCCCTAATGAGTAGAGTGTTTGCCAGTGGTCCAAGAGACTGGGGTTTAATCCAAGGTCGAGTCATACCAAAGACTCACAAAATGGTACTTGATGCCGCCTTGCTTAACACTCAGCATTATAAGGTGAGGATCAAGGGTAAAGTGGAGCTATCTAGGGAAAGGAGTAGCACCCTCCCCTACACCTCGGTGTAGTAGCTATTGAAAAGGGAGCCTTCGGGTCACCCGCGACTAAGATTGCTAACTTTACTTTTTACTTACTTTGAATTATTCGTGTTAGATAGGAATACTTGTAACCATTTAAATGTTTGCAGACAAGGGATTCACATTAAACAGAATTAGTTGTGTTATATAGCAATATTTGAACCCATTTAACCGTGGGCAAACTAATCAGATCTAACTACTCATTTGAAAATACAGTTGCCTATAAATTATTACTTATAAATTATATATATATATGTGAGTGCGTGTGTAAAACAGGATTTGGCATTAAATAACCCACAAGTGTTGATATATTAACCAACCAATCAACCAAGGAAAAAATAATTTGCACACAGTTATATGATATTAAGTATTCCAATCTAATACGAATAACCTGTACACAGTTGTCTGCTTTCAAGTATTCCTATATAATACGAACAGTTTATGTACAATTATATGGTTTCAAGTAACTATTTCTATTTAATAATTATTATTCATTTGCACAGTTATATTTTTCAAGTATTCCTATCAAATACCAATGATAAAAGCCGGTATAAGGTTTCAAGTAAGTAAGTGATAATAATAATCCTTCGTAAACAATTTTAGCTTCAAATAATTATTCTTAATAAAAATAATTTGCACACAGTTATAGGGTATCAACTATTCCTATCCAATACGAATAATTTTTAAACAGATCTTTTGACACATGGATAGAATCATAACTGGTGCTATCACTCCGAGTCATAGTGGACTTGGCAGTAATGGCAAAAAACGTGACTCCACACTCCACAATTTCCCAGATCCAGAGCCTTCCAACCGGATGTAGTTTAGTTTCATACACAGGACATCTTTTTGGGGTTCATTTCAAGACTAAAAGGCTTATGAATACCAAATGATGGGCTTCTCGAATGAAAGTTACTTGATCTTTAAAAACCCAAAGACTTCCACATTCGACTTTGCATGAGCTCATAAAGAGTTTTCAATGTTTCTATAAGTTATTTATAACTTATTATTAACTTATTACTTTATTAACTTATTATACTTTATTAACTTATTACTTTATTAACTTATTATTAACTTCAATAAGATTTTCAAAAGTTTCAATTTGAGGGTGAAAATGTAATCTTTTTTGGACAATTGTTGTTGTATCCATTTGGAGCCAGGGTTTCAAGACAATATTCTTTTATCTTCCTCGGTTTCTAGAACTAATATTGTGTTCGATACATTTTTCTTTTTAGAACTTTTCTTTTATAGCGAATTTGCTGTGTCTTTTTGGTGGAAATTGTTATTCTACCGGGAGAAGTTTATTATGATTAAGAGATTTAATTCTCTATTTATACTTATAATTATGTATATTTTGGGTTTAAGCGTGATCGTCTCTTCTATTGGAGTTGAGGAACTACAATTTATAAAACAAGGAGTTTTTTTTCTCCACCGACTGAACGAAAACCATCTGATATCTTCCTGTTTATGACAACTTGCAATATTTGAAATAAAAGTGAGTGGCTTTTTGTATCAATGTCTTTGTCTATTTCTTTTATCCGCGAGATCAAGCAACAATTTCGTTTGTCACTTCGTTGGTCCCTTCGTTTATTCCACAAATTTACGAGAGAACCAAAAATATTGCCATATGATTTCGAGTATTGGGTTGCGTTACAAGAATGAATATTTCCTTTATCAACTGAACTAAAGACACTTCACAACTTACATTATTTATGAGACTAGTCTTGGAGTTTGGGAAATGTGAAGTACTCTTCCACTGGCATTACTCAATGGGGAACCAGAATGTTTGGTCAGGTATTATCTGGTTTGTTAGTTTCGTAGGTTGTAGGTATTTGGGTTTAGATATTTGACAATATTGTTTTCTTTCTTCTTTTCCCATTTAATTAGTTGGCGTCTTCTTTTGTGTCTGTGAAAGGCTGCAAAAGAATTACTGAAGGAAGAAAAGAGACTAAGATACCTTTAAATTTCCCCTTGCGGGTACTCAGTAGCGTAAAGATGTCTATTGGACAATTTGGGAACAGTCGCGTCTCCCAAATAAGGTGTTGAAATACACTAGTCATTTTCGGTGGCTGATAAGTTCAAAGTCAGCGTTTTTAGTCGTGGGTGATAAGTTCTGTTGGTATTTTTAATATAAGCTACTGCTTGAGGAGGCACAGCCTTACGCCAAGTACGATACTTGGGGGGACACGTGCGCGGCCTGCAAATAGCCGAGTGAAAGACGGTCGGTCTGGTATCAAAAGTAGATCTCAAGGGAGTTTGAACGGCTACTGGTGGGAGAGTGAGCCAGCGTGCCGCTAAATGGACACATGACTTTTCCTACCAGTAGCAGGAGAGAATGAGGCCTTTCCAAGTGGTCACTGCTGAATGAGACAGAGTTTCTTTCTCGTGTCATTAAGTCTGTTTTCAGGCGGATTTTGCTTCCTGTATGAGGCTTCTGGGAACTACCGCACTCTTGGATTCATTTTATTTTATTTCATTTTCATTTTTTCTAACCTCTACAACTGCTAGGTCTACTCTAATGCAGATTAGGGCACCTCTGGTGGTGTAATGGTTAGCAAACTAGACTAGCAAACCTACACGAGTGAGTTCGAGTCTCATTGGGTGCCCCATTCATTTGGCCTTGTGCTACATCGAAGCAAAGAGCTTCGTAAATTAATACTCTAATGCAGATTAGTCGTACCTATTATGGTCCCACTTGCGAGTTAAAAAAACTGTTTTATTATCTACTATACTCGAAAACATTTAACTGTGTGTTAACAAATGATTAATATTAAATTGAATTATTAGTACTAGATACCAATTCTTATAACCTTTGGGACATACTAAAGATTTTCGTGGTATGTGGTACAGGGTGCGGAAGCAAAATTGAAATATTCTTGTATAATAATAAATGACTATCTTATAAAACAAGATTGATTTTAGTTTTAAAAAGATAAACCACAAAAAAATGAAGATAAACACAAAACAGTTATTTTACTCAATATGGCCACAATTTTTTGTATTATTGTATCACATGACTTCGAAAAGATTTGCATGCTTTCAAAATGAATTCTTTAAACATTTTATTACATTCCTCCTCAATAGTAGTCTTAAGTAAACAAATTCCTTTGCATAATTTCTTATTGACGTTGTGGGGTGCTTCTTAAACGTCGTTGCGAGAGCAGTTTAAAAACCTTCTTTTCGTTTTTTGTTCAATCCTCCACTTTCCCTTTTTCTTAAAAAGCTCTTTTTCTATAATTTTTTTCTTTTTTTTTTTTTTTTTTTGCATACGAGTGACAAAGAAACTTTGGCTTGGTTTTGGCGTTAAGCAAATCATAGATTCTTTGTCGTTTCTTTTCTTGTTCACTCATATTGGGATGAATTTTAAAAGAAAAAAGTGCTTGAATGATAGAGCTAATCATGAAAATTTATTTATCCCGTTTTTTATTCAAAAACTGGACAAACCAGATTAAAAAAATGTTTTAAAAACTATTCTATATTTTGTTTCCTTACCCTGTATATTGTCGGTATTGTTGGGGAGATTCTGAGGTTTGTATCTGACTTCTTTACCTTTTGCCCCATTCATTTGTTATCTTATCTGTTCGTTGAAGCTGCAAGAGAATTAAGGAAGAAAGGGAAAAACATGGATACTTTAAGACTCAGTTTTCATTTTGGGATCCACGACCATTCGGTCGTGTAAATGTTTTCCTGAACCAGTAGAAATAGTGGGTTCCCCAGTCAAGGTGTCTGAAGAATATCATGGACTCATCTCTTTCAATCTTCATGTCTGAGGGTCCGTCTGGTGACTGTGTTCAGTGGGTACGTTTAACAGAGGCTACTACTGGTAGGACACTCCAGACCCTTCTAAGTTCAGGACTCAGCAATCGTCTCTTTGTTTCTCCTCCCTTCCTTCATTTCATTTCAGCTAACGCAGCCAACAAAAGAAAACAACACGAATTGGGGTTTGAAAGAAGAAATAACCTATCACCAACCACAAACATCAATAATGCCCCAACTGCATAAACATAATAGCACAATCGGAGTTCGAACTCGCCTACTACGAAACAGCTGTCCAACACATTAGCCACCGAGCAGTTGAGACTCCTTCCAGATATAGATATATATGGAGCGAGATAGAGACTGGGATATAGTAAGCTTTGGCTTCTGTGTAAGCTGGACAAAAGGTTCGCTAAGTTCGCATGTGAGTAAAAGAAAGTTGGTTTTATTTGCCATCCAAAACTTTAATTTCCTTTAGGTTTTCTTTGTCTCCTGTCGTTCTCAGAAAAGGAATTGATATTGATCATGTGACACGATGGCTGGATGTATAGTAGGTTAATAATTAGGAGAGAAAGAAAGAAGTTTGTTTTACTTTCTTTTATTGTTTATTTTACTAGATATCAGATTACTATTGAAGAGCCGTGGATGGGGTCAAAAGTCACAAAAAAGACGCCATATTTTTGTTTTACGGTCTGATTTTAGGTCTGTCGCCTCATGAAAAATTTAATATCCTGGGGTAAGGAGTGGAGTTGTTTCGAAATTTTTAAGTAAATAGCAGTCAGTCAGTCAGTGGCGGGCTTCGTGCCCGGAGGCGAAGGGGCTTGATGAACTGGTAGCAGCACACCCCTTACCAGCGCCTCTCCCGCTAGCAAGCAGCCGACGCAGAATCCAAGACCGTAGATTCAGCATAGCCGATGCCAGGATTCGACCAATCACAGCAGCCACCTTAAACAGTTCTTATCAGACCTAAATTACAACTGTCAGTTTGGTGCAGGTCACGGGACAGTTGGCTTGGTGTGTGCCCCGAGGGCAGTTTAGTTTGGTGCTTGCCACCAATGACTTTCTGTGCTATTCACGCCGAGAATGCAGATGTCTGTCTCACAGAAGACTTCCGTCGTCAGTTACAATTAGTACCAGTGTCACATGCCTGTCCCCAACTTTGAGCAAAATAAAGAACGTGTAAATCCATCCAAGTCGAGTCGCTCGTTTTGTTAACTGTTCAGCTTGTGAACCCAGCCAGAGACTTCGGCATTTTCCTACCAACCCTGGCAACATCACAGCCTTGGAAAACGGCCGCCGGAGAAATTACTCGAGGACGACGGGCGTGGGTATTACAATCCATTTTACCGTCTAAATAATATCATATGATGTCTCCTAAGTAATTTCGGAAACTTTAAGCAAGCCCACACTCTCCACTAATGTTGACCTTTGTACATGAAGAGGTTTTAACAAAGAACCAATTATATCTATGTTTGTAAATTTAACGGGAAAACCGATCAGCAGATGTTGCTCGGCTGAAAATAGTTTCAGGCATTAGGCTTCCTCGATGAGAGGGTAAAACTTAAATTAAAAGGCGATTAGCTGGCGGGGGTTAGTAAGTAGGATGTCTTGTATAAAATTACCCCCCTACAGAGAAGGTGTGATACAAGATCAGTTTTCAAGGCCGATTTAAATTCAGTATTTTCCTTCTGGACTAGTCGTCTTATAAGTGGTAAAGAGCCCAGTCTGCCCTTTTATTTACCCACAACGAGAAGAGATAGATTCATGCCTTTTCAAAGGGCATTAGCACAAAGTGAAACAAATTTAAAGTCTACTAATTTTCTTATTTGTCTTTCATTACAGTGACAAAATTTAGCAAGTGTTCGTACGGGCACTTTACTTTTCAGTAGTTTAAAAAATGATAAAATTGTTCACCAATGGTCTCGGAGACTGGGGTTCAATCCCAGTTGGAGTCATACCAAAGACTCAAAAAATGGTACTTGATGAGACCTTGCTTAACACTAAGCATTATAAGATACGGATCAAGGTTAAAGTGAAGCAATCCAGGGAAAGGGGTCGCGCCCTCCCCTACACCTCGTTGTAGTAGCTATTGAAAAAGGAGCCTTTGGCTTGCCCACGATTACGGTCGGCCAACTTACATATTGCTCTACAAAGCAATTTTTATAAGTTTATTTGTGAGCTTAATTTCAGGAATCCGTCCAGAAAATTAGAAAACATGTTCACTTTTTAAAAGAGATGTTTATAAAATTAACAACCGTAGATTAAATTCTTTTATTTACTCCCAATACTTTAATGGAAAATTTTGAATAGGTCGTGAATGTGACTAACAACTACGGACTGTGAGATGCCGAGCTCGCCTGATACTCTTCGGGTGCTACTCACCAGATTTGTCTCAATGGCTTCGAACATGGCCTCGGAATCCTCGATTTTAAGTTTACCTCACCTTGCCTGATCGTCGAGGTTCAGGCAACTCGAGCGACATTTCTTCAACCATCTCGTTACTGTAGTGTGATCAACTTCGCCTTCACCTTTCGTACAACGAATGTGTTTAGTTGCTTCCGTAGCGTTATGACTCAGAATGAAGTCGTAAATCATAAGTTCCCAAATCAAATTATGTTGCCCATTCATCTGTGTGGCTTTTACAAATGGGGTTTAGCAATGCACAACGTGTCATCGTGCCAACTACCACGATACTAGCAACCCCAGCAGGTAATTATCACGACTTGAACAGCATCGGTCACGTAATACATGAGCCGCAAATACTACCATCATCATCATCATCATCATCATCATGTCGTGCCGCTAGCACGGATATCCCTGACCCTCTCTCGCCTCTTCTCCCTATCATTCATCGCCTCTGGCAGGTCTTCAGGGCTTACATCCCGTATCCTCACATAGCTGCTGTATGTATGTTCGAGCTGGTCGTCCTGCTTTTGCTTGGACATATGCGGGAGTCCATAGGAGTTGTTGGCAACCGTAGTCGACGGCGACCAGAAGGCCCCTTTTTCAATAGCTACTTCACCGAGGTGTAGGGGAGGACACTACTCCTTTCCCTGGATTGCTCCACTTGACCCTTGATACGTACCTTATATTGCTGAGTGTTAAGTAAGGAGATATCAAGTACTATTTTTTATAGTCTTTGGTATGAACCCAGGTCTCCCGGACCATTGGCGAACACTCTACCCATTAGGCTAATGAGCCGGTCTAGGAGTACAACTACCAATATATTGTAAAACTTCTAATGTTTTTATTTTTTAACACGTGAATGATATGTTTTTATATAGAACTCTGTAAGTGTTATTAACATACCATTTGCGAGGAATAAACCTTTTGGTTATTAAGTATTCTACTTATTTTCATCAGTTGCAAAGCAATTGTCTTCTGTACATTTCGTATTACTGGTCTTCAAGTTTTTTTTCTTTATATTCATTTAATCCCCTCCACTTTTTTTTGTCGAGAAATATTTCCTTTTTTAAAGTTCGATTCAGAAGATATACCGTTTATGGGACATAAAACACAAAAGGCACAAAGAATTATAAGACATTTGATCTCCAAACTTCTGAAGTTAACACTGAGTCACAGTTAACAGATTACCGAAGTAGATTAATTACTAAGTTTGCCATAGTTGTTGCACGAGGCTAGAAGTATGGACAAGTCAATGGGAATCGAACTCACTAACCCCGGCCTGCTAATCTAGCTTGCTAACCATTATATCACGTGTACTGAAGCAATATTGCAGAAACGCATCAATGAACAATGTCAGTTAACGTTAAAATAAATGAAAGTTTTTTACAAAAATTTTCCTTTTTCGATAGAAATTTGAGATTTTTTTCTTTTGTTGGAAATTGTTATTATTTCCAGTTAAAACTGACGACAAGGAACAAAAGGATGTTTATAAAAAATGGAATAAAATTCCAGAAGTAAACACACGGGCACAATATATAAGAAATTATCGACAACAGCTCTGTACAGACACAGGATGTTGTCTAGAAGAGCTACTTGAAGCGATGAATGAGAGAGAGAGAGAGAGAGAGAGAGAGAGAGAGAGAGAGAGAGAGAGAAATCCGTCCTCGCTGTGATATATATATATATATATATATAAATGTAAATGTTTTTAGCCTGAGTTTTTTGTAGGATGATTTAGCTGGAGAAGTTGGGTTTGTTAGTAGCGAGGGAAAGTTTGTTTGTTAGCGAGGATAGGTTGTAACGTATGTGTGTTTACGTTGTGTTGTTTTCTCGCTGAGTGTGTAAGGCCCTCGATAAGTTTGTGAGAAATAAAAGGAGGATGATGAAGAAGAAGTAAGATGGCGATAGTCGAAAGGTATTTTTGGAATAAGGTTTTATTTGCAGCATGGAATTTTGGGTTTGCTTTTGGTGCTGCAAGACTCGTGAAGGGTTGTAAGTATTGAGACGAAATTGAGTTATGAGAAGTTGAGATGGCAGCGTGTGTCGTCGGACGTGTGAGGGATTGTGTTTCGTTGCATTTTGACGAAAGACATATTGCAGTTGTAGGAATTGAACTTTGGATGTCACCGTGAGTTTAGTGTCTTGTATTTGGGGAGAGTATGCGTTATCTTCATTAAGGTGGACCAGAGGTGAATTGAGAGCTAGCGTGTCGAGAGCGGGATTACGCTCAGATTGACATAGCCAATTTTGGAGTGACATAAAGTTGTGCCTGTGCGAGGCATGTTGAATGTATTTAATTTATATTCAACTGGGATTCCTTGTTATGAATCCATAACTTAGATGGGTTCCCTCGTGTATCCATGTTGCTGCTGCTGCTATTTTAGAGCCGCAGTGAGACGTCTGCACTGGGCGGCGTTGTCCAGCTAAAAAGCATCGCTATTGAAGAACGGCTAGTGAGACGTCTGCACTGGTCAGCGTGCTCCAGCCAAAGAGAGTGTGTTTGACAGCTTACAAGATTTGGTGGCCGGAAATGAAGGTCCGGGCTGAATAGGATAAGTCATTCTGATTGGGTGAAATTAAGTGTCGAATCAAATTGCGCGCCAAACCAAAATACGAAATTTTTCCCTTCTCTACAGTTTGTTACTAACCGATAATCTCCAGTTTTATACCACTAATTGGTTTAAAATTTTCTGAGAGTATTTTATTCGAATTCAGGAGTGTTTTTATATACTTATTATCCAAAAATATTACAATAATTAAAAAAAATATTTTTAATAAGTCGTTTTTCTCCGAGAAAAGCCGAACGCGAATTGTGAAGGTAAACATTACTTCCGTTTTCCAAGAATTTTACACGTGATTTTTTTCTGTTTTATCACTTTTCTTTCTTTTTGGTTAACTTAAACAGAGACACTTAACTTTAAATCATATTTCGTTGGTTCACTAGTAAGTAAATTTCTTTTTATTCTAAAAACTTATTCTTAAATTTTTTTCTTCATTATTGATATCCCATTTATTTTGTTTTTTAATAAATATTTTATGGTGTGCCAATTATCATGTTGCGAAATATCAACCAGCCCAAGCTTTCTAATGGCACACGTCTTTCAGTAAAAAAATTAATAACCAACATCATAGAAATTTACTCCAGTTCTAAGATGAACCTCAGCTGATAAGTCTGGCTGAAAGCCATTATTTTGTATTTTTTAAATATATGTTTGTATTAATATGTTTGTATTTAAATATATTGTTTTGTATTCTTTTTCATCCGAATTGAAAGCCTATCAGTTAATGTGGGAAAATATATTGCGCCCAACATAAAAGATCATAACAGTAAACAAAAAATTAAAATGAATGGAATCACTTACAATTTGAATAAACTAATTTTTACAATAAAAGAAAAATTGAATAGAATTACACACAATTTGAACAAACAAAATTTTCCTTTCTTTTTTCTTGAGGAGATATACATATAAAAATATTAGTTCTCTTTCGTTTGACTGGCAGGATACTATTATAGCGATGTGTGAAATGGTTATTTGTTTAACACTATATTTTTTAGGCACACAAATGAATTACGAAACTATTCTTTAACTCACACACAACAACGAAAGTTCTTTATTTGCAGCTTTGAATATGGTTTGTTCTTGGTGCTGCAAGACTCGTGGTGTTTAGGCTTCTTGGATGTTTGAGACGAAATGGCTTAGCGAGATGTTGAGATGGCAGAGTGTTGTTGGACGTGTGAGGGAAGTATTCAAAGTCACCGTGTAGTTTTGTGTGTCGAGAGCGGAGTGACCCTCGGATCGACATAGTCAATTTTTGGGGTGACAAGAAGTGGTGCCTATGGAAGGCATGCTGAATGTTTCTAATTTATGTTCCACTGGGATTCCTCGTAAAGAATCCATAAATTAGATGGTTCCCTCGTTGAGTGTCCATGTTGCTGCTGCTAGTGTTAAAGCCACAGTGAGATGTCCACACTGGGTGGCTTGTCTAGCTAAAAAGCATCGCTAAGCAGGGACGACCAGAGGCACGTCTGTTCTGGTCGCCGTCTCAAGCTGAAGAGAGTGGTTTTGGCTGCTCACCCGTTTTGCTAGCCGGAAATGAAGGTCCTGGCTGAATAGGATAAGTCATCCTGATTGGGTGAAATTCAATGTTGAATTAAATTGCGCGCCAAACCAAAATACGAGATTTTCCTCTTCTCTACACTATCAAACTGGAACTGATGGCTGGAAATTTAGAATCTACGGCTTTCAAAATTCCCGAAATTCTAAAAAACAATTTTTTTCACTAAAGGAATTTCTTTTCCTTCGATAAAGTATATTCAAAGAATATTTATCAAAATTTTAGAATTTTACTTATTCCGAGCAAACTTTTTGATAAAAAATTTGAAATCATAATTTCAGGATCAACAAGTTCTGAAATAAAAACCTTTCGAGAAACAATATTGAAATTACCTCCAATAGAAAATAATTTTATCTACTGTCTGGAGAAATATCTTCTTTCATGCACAAACTTTCCAAATGTTCATTTTCAGAACAAAATTTTTTTCAAAGAAGACATATGTCTTTGATTCAAATTCTGAAAGAAAATTTTCATAGACGTTTTTCTTCGATACCCATATCCAGAATCAAAACGCACCAAACAAATTTACAAACGAAGAAACTTCTTCAATATCAATTTACAGGAACATTTCATTTTGAAAAAAAATTCTCTAAAAATGATAGATTATTCCTCTAAACAGAAGTGTGGGGAACAAGAAAAAAGTTGAACTGTGAGTGCTCTACCATGTCAGAATATGGCGCAAGGACGTTTTATTGTGGGGGCCTCGCACAGATTGAAACCCATGCGAGGTAGGGGATAAAATTCTCGCTCCCGTCGGCATTCCCCTAAAGGGGTGCCTCAAGCACCTAGCAAACAGGGGTTGTCGATTTCAGTCACCCAGCACGAAGGCCAGGTGATTTCGACACCGAAACAGCAACAACACCGATTCATTGTTGAATGGGAATCGTTAGTGCCGTTCAAAAACCAGAAATCACAATGAAAGTTAAAGGCACACACCCACTATATCAGATCATGTTTATTCTACGGTTTTTTCTTTCGAAATTAAGAAGTAGCCAATCTGATTGGTCGACATTTAGCCAGCCAGACTGCGAGGGAATCTTTTCATCTTTTTTCTATGACGGTAGAAAAAATATTACCAAATGGAGAACAAAAGTATCCTTCACTGATACGAACCAAAAATAAAATCTAGCAAAAAAAAAAAAAAAAAAGCAAAAACAAAAGTCCAGTAAAAAATTTACACTTTACTAAAAAAAAAAAAAGATTTCAAATAGAATTTTTAAATTTTCGTTTTAAAATCAGGATTGAAATTAACGCTCCCACCTTCTGCAAAAAATGCGTGGTTTTTGTTTATATCTACAGATACAAATTAATCGTAAAAATGATTAAGTTAGTCACAAAATTCTAACACTACAATGAAGTAAACTTTGCTGATTTTTTTGCCATAGTAACGCTTTTTAATACCTGTTAGCGGAGTTATAATGGGGATGGTAAGGGGAATAAACCAGTAAGTAACAAGTGAGATAAAGAGTGAAGGACGGTAATAAACTTCAACATCGTAGGTTTTTATGACTACTCATATCAAGAATTACAATCGATTTTAATTTTTTTCAAATTTAAAATCTATCGACAAAAAATATTGTAAAAATGTTATTATGTATTAATATTAGCCCATTCATAAAAATATACATCGCTGAAACGTATTATTTCTCTTTCTCTTTCTCACTCTCTCTCTCACTCTCTTTCTCTCTCACATACACACTCAGAGATATGCAAATAAAGAAAAAAAAAATTTTTTGAAACGCTATTAACGATAATAGAACCTCTTAGAATTTTCTAATTTTTCGTTTGATTTTCCATGCGAAAATAATTTTCAAATGATGCATTATAACACATCTTGAAGATGGTTTAACGAAACTGAAACGTTTAGCATTGGTATATTATCATTAATAAAGGAATATATACTCTGTATATATATATATATATATATATATGAACAGACATACGAAGACACGCACACATGTACACATGGAGATGAATAAACAAAATTACTAACTCAAATATATATAAGTTAAGATAGTGTTGACACTGAGTCAACGGCGCTTGATGACTGTTAGTTTCTTGCCTATGAGATCATCAGACCGAGTCTCTTTCTTTCTTTCTTTATATATATATTTAGCGAAGGAATATATTGTTGCGTGTTGGTTACGTTGTTTATATCCTCGCTAAATTTTAACGGTAAATGAATGAGTGAGAGAAGAAAGATGCCGTAAGGTTTTTATGATGGTTTTTAATGGCTGCATGGAATAAAGGGTTTACGTTTATGCTGCAAGTCTCGTAGGAAGGAAAGAAGTAAGGAAATGAAATGAAGTTGTTTTAGATTTGAGAAAGCATTTTAGCAGCTAAATGGCTGAGCGAAGATGTGCATAGTTAGGTAAAGGATTGTTGAATGTGTGAGTGAGATATATCGCCATGAGTGTTGCAAAAGTCGTGTTTGCTGTTTGAGGACAGGAACGATGTAGTCACCCATGAGTTTTTGGTTCTGGTTGTTTCGGGGAGAATGTCTCCAGAAAAGGTTGCCCTGAGATGAAGTAGCTGGATGTCGAAGCGAGATTTTGCATCGCAGTCGACATAGCCAATACTGGAGACGACTAAAAGTTGTTCCTGTGTGTGGCGTATTGAATTCATCTGATTCGTATTCAACTGGGAACCCTTGGTCTAAGAGAATAGACGCAAGGGGTCCATAAATTAGATGGCTTTCCTCATTGTATCGATGCTGCTGCTATTGAAGAGCGGGCAGTAAGGCGTCTGTCCTTTTTGAAGAGTTCTGAGGAAGAGAAAGTGTTTGGCATCTTTCCCCAATTTGTGCTGCTCGGAAAGATGGTCCGGAATGAATAGGATAAGTCATCCTGATTGGGTGAAAATATGCGTCGACCCTAATGGTCGAGCTAAATTACGCGTCAAACAAAAATACGAAATTCTTTCTGTTACACACACACACATATATATATATATATATATATTCTCAACTGTGTATTTGGTTTTCGGTTAGGAAAAAAAAAAGTGCTGAGAATTTTCGCAGACTAATGATAGATACTGACAGCGTTCAAGGAAGGGGAGAAAACCGTATTTTTATTAAATTCCTTATCTATTTATGGCCAAGTGGGATAAAATAAGAAAACTTTTACTCCTCCCCCTCTAAAAGTCCGCATACTTTATATGGGGTTTATAGGTTATTTTGGTTATTGTTTTTATCTGACTCCATTTTTGGTTTCTTTTCTTCTTACCCCATTTTATTTAGCTGGTTTCACTTCTTGGTCTATGAAGGTTGCAAAGAAATTATATGGAAAGCAGACAAGAAAAGAAGAAAGGAGGCCAAGATATCTTTTATATTTTTGACTTTATTTCTGGGTTCAACAACCATTCTGAGGATGAGGAAATCATTCCTGAATCCAAATGAAATGGTTGCGTCTCCTAGCCAAGGTGTTAAAATGTGTTAGTCGTTTCCGGGTATATATGTCCAAAATTTGGTGTTTAAAGCCTTAACAATGTATTAGACGCTTTTGGAGAGATATGTCTAAGTTTGACGTTTTTAGTTCGTAGTTCGTTTGGTCCATTTGATACGTTTTATATTTTGGCTGTATGTTAACCGAGACGGCCGCTATTAGTGAAAGGTTAACCAACGTGTTGCATAAGCGGACACGTGGGGCCTCCCCAAGCAGCAAGAAAGATTTGTGTTGTTACTTCGCCGGTCACTGCTGAAAGAGAACGGGTTTCTTTCCTTTGCCGGTTCCTTTTTTTGCACATGCGTCTGGGAGTTTCAGAATATTTTAATATTTATTTTTAATTCTATTTTAATTCTATTTTAATTTTATTTTTCTATCCACGACACATGTCCCCGCCCAGACAGCGGAGCTATTTCAGGGATATGCTAGAAGAGAACAGAAAAAAAGTGTCTCTAATACGGTGTGTGTGTAAGTTGTTGCTTGACATGTCGTGTCAGCCAGAAATAAGACAAACTCACAGTTATGTGCCTGGTGAAGAACGTAAGTGCGTTGATGTCTGTAGATGGGGAAAACTGCTTAATCTGAGATACCATGAAGACTGTGTCGCGTGTGCAATTGAATGAGATGAAGTATATCACAGGTGAATTCATGTAAGTCGTGTTTCACTTCGAAACGATTAACATGGAATTGAGATACGTAGCTGTTGGTTGTTTGTGTTTTTCCAATGTATCCGATTTTAGCATTGAATGTAGACCCAAACTGAAGACTCGTCGAATTTTCTTGGATGGTCCATGCAATTGAACAACTATCATTTGCCCTGTTTATTGAAAAACACTTGCTGAGTTGAATGCTGATTGATGAAATGTGGTATCAGATTGAAGCGAGTTTCCTAAAGAACTTTTATATTTAGGCTGTATACTAACCGAGACGGCTGCTCCTAGTGAAAGGTTAACCAACGTATTGTATAAGCAGACACGTGGTGCCTTCCATCATTAGCAAGAAAGATTTAAGTGTTGTCACTTCGCTGGTTCCTGCTGAAAGAGAACGGGTTTCCTTCTTTTGCCTAGACGGTTCGTTTTGCGCATGCGTCGCTTCTTTTCCTGTCAGGGCCTTCTGGGCGTTTCTGAATTTTGTTTTTATATCTATTTTAATTTTTTTTTTTTTTTAACTTGAAAGTCGACCAAACCTACTTTTCACGCTGTAAAATATAAATGAGCGGGAGTCAAAAGTAGTGTCATCATTAGCGAGCCAAGGCTTCTCACTGAGTGCCCCATGATTCTTCTAGCCTTGTGCCAAATGAAGTTAATTGTTCAGCTTATAAGCACGTTAAGGTAACCCAAGGCCGAACTTTTATATACCTTATTTTTCCGATAAAGGTATCCCTGGGAAAGAAGAAAAGTCTGTCCCGTTTACCGAAATATTTCTCGTTCCCTGATGATAGCTGTATCGGGAAAATAAGGTCTATAAAGTTCGGCTTCAGGTGGTGTAATGGTTATCGTTGTAGAAAATGGATACGGCAACACGAGTTCAAATCCTGGACGAGGCTGATTGCATTTCACATAGCACTAATACCCTTGGGAAAGGTATGAATCCAATTATTCTCCCTCCAGCTATGGGTAAATAGTAGGGTAGACTAGGTTCTTCAGCCTTGGCGAGGCAACTAGTCTAGGAGAAGGAAAACTCTGAATTCAAACCTGTTAAACTCCGCTTAAAAATTGACCTTGTGTCATATCCTGCCCGAGCAGAGGGGTTGGGTAAATATGATAAAGTTCGGCTTTGGGTTACCCTTAACGTGCTTTGTACATGAGCTTGTAACTTTATTATATTTATATGTACACATAAAGATGCACATAGACATGCATTGAGCCTCTTATCGCTCTTTGATTATGTGCTAAGCTGAGTAAATCTTTACCTAATATATGTGCATAGTTTTTAAGCTTGGATATACTAAAACTGAAATAGGAATTATTTTAGTTAGAAAAACTGACAATACGCAAAGGTAAAAACATTTGTCTCAACGAAGAACATTCGACACTTCGGGTTGAGCGTTAAATGATGTTAAAAGCACTCGTTGCCACGAGATGACCAAAGTTAAGTAGCAATGGGCCTGCTCAGTACTCAAAGGGAGGAGACTACTTAGTAGTAGCAAATGCTGTAAGCAAATGAGGCCTGTTTACCAGACTAAACGAAACAGTAAATAAAAAGAGTATTCAACACTTCTGTCAGTAACGATTAAAAAAAGTAAATGTTTGATGTAAAACTATTTAAAAAAAAAAAAAAGTAATTGATCTTAAAGGTTACTAAGTAAATTCAAACATAAACTGAATAGGAAAAAAATTAGTGGCAGCTACTAAATGATATATAGCTCCTCTCTTCGCCTAAATAACTGCGACTACGCGATGTGGTTCAGAGTTTACGATCTGCTTGACTGATTCATTCATTCTTTCATTGTAAAGGCATGTCAACCCATTGAGAGTTATGCCTAGAGGTTAAGGAATAGCGTTCATTCCGTCCTGGAATCCATGGATTCTAGTTTAAAATTTTCTTCTTTTTAGATTCTTTGTCATGAATTCTTTAAGTTGATCAACTATTCGGCTTTTCTGATGCATTATTGTAACAATATCAACCGCGGTTTAATTTCGTCTGCGAAGCAACTTCAATCTCACGTTGTGCTTGTTATTTAGAAAAGATTAGTCGGCCACAGGTTTGGGTCGTCCTTGTACAAGCAATCGGTCAGACAAAATAAACGATTAAACAAAAATAAATAAATCGTTTAAACAAAATAAACCAAAAAAGGACGAACAAATACTCTTGTCGTTTCTCTATTCACTCTTAGAGTTTATCCTGTATAAGCTACGGATCAGTTCCAAAAAAAGAAGAAGAAGAAGTAGAAGAAAAAAAAAAAAGAAGCAAAAACGAATTCCTGAATACATGCGTATTGTCATTTTTATTCACTCCTCTGGTTTATCGTGGTGTGTGTAGAGTAACGATGGTGAAGCGTGTAACATTCCCCATAAGGATTTGGACATTGGGCAATTTTCTATTCCACTCTGTGTTTAAAAGCAAACTGCTATTTCTTTCGTAGATCACTCCTGTTCCTTGCAACCCACAACAGCTTACTAACCTAGACTCGAACTCCCACTGCTTCTTTGAATATATGGTGTTCTGACTTTCGGAAAAGAAAACCGCCCTCCCAGCTTGGACCACCCAGAACTAAAGTATTTGAAAAAATTATAACTTTTCGATTGAACTCATACTTGCACCGAAAACTAACTCTCGTTCTGTAACATATTGACCTTCGACCTAGCCGTCAATAAAGGAATAGGTGCATTCGGTCGAAGACATCAAGATATAGCCTTGACCGTGGACGGGTTGAATTCGGTGCAAATGTGACGCTCACAGGAAGCAGGTGGATGGCAAACAATTATATAACCCGGTGTCACAGACAGGTTCAGTTTGTTGGAGATAAGATGCTGTAGAGAGAACCAGCACGCAGCAGAGGGCTATGGGGCCTCAGGATCCCCGATTGAGCAGCCCAGCAGAACGAGAAAGAAGTGCTGCTAAAGAGAAAGGAACTGGGGGTCAATATGTTGCAGTTTGTTCAGTCTACAACTCACTTCTCACACATAACCCTTTCGCCACCCTTTCGCAACCATTTCGAATAAAGTGTGAGAGGTATATTTTTCTAAAGAAGTGTGTTCGTTCGTCTTTATTGTTGATTTTGTTTCCGCATGTATGTGTATGGTTGTATATGTATCATGGTTGTGACTATGCAACAGTTCTATTTTATTATTTATTAAAATTTGCTGTTCTTCTACAAAAATGGATTTGGTATTAAACAACCAACGAAGGTTGATATGCCATGAAACAAAAAAGCAACTAAAAAAGCACCCCCCCCCAAAAAAAAACAAAACAAAAAACCCAAACAACCTCCCCTCCAAAACAAAAACAAAACAAACTGAAAAACAAGCCTAATTTGTTTCGCTATCGTTTTGATACTGCGATACACACAGACATGTACATACATATATACGCTACCTATGCTGCCACGCATACTAACACAAATACACACTCACCCACATGTATATGCATGCATATATGTAACGCACGCATGCTCATATAGACACGCTCATATCCACATGAATATACATTATTGCACCGAGGAGCAGAAGAATTTAGAGTAGCCTAGAAGGTCCATTTTCGATTCTTTCTTCGCAAGTGTGACATCCACAGATCTTGCAGACCATTTGCACCCTTTTATGTCCGCCATATTTCTTGGGGGGGTAATTATACGAATAAGAACATAAGTCTAACTTCCAAGTATTCCATTGGTTCCTGCGCATCTCAGATCGAAACTTCATGTACGCTGTGGTGTGTCCAAAAAATATGCAGGGGTAAGTAAAAAAAAACCGTTTTCATCTTTCAGATGGAATAAAAGATTTATAAATGCATCACATGACCTCCCTGCCAAGTCAGTGAGATTTATAATACGCCAACAGTATTCTCTGCACAGGGATAAGAACCCCATCCACCTAAAAGAAGAAAAAGGGTTGTTCAAGGTATGAAACTAAACTATATAATTGTGAGGCGCTAGCTCTGGGGCTAAGGAGAGTATAGAATCACTCCATAATTGCCATAACTCTCAGGCCCACTTTGAACTGGAATGGTAGTACTTGTTAGGCTCCTATCTATGTGTCAAATATATGTTTGAGATAATATAAAAATGAATTTGAACTATATTGGCTCTTAAAACATTAATATTTCAACTAATCTGTAGCATTCACCGATTTACAATTGTTGTAAAGATAGTTTTTGAGTCATTTATAATTGAATACGATAATTATTAAATTGGCTTCAGGATAAAATAACAAAGATGTGATATGCCGTAAAATCTACCAACGTCAACCAACTAACCAACCAACAAAAAAACCATGACCCAAAGAATCAACCAACCAAACAATCTATGAGCCAATTACTCAACTAACAAAGCAAGCGAGCAAACAAGCACCCTACCAGTTAACTAACCAACCAACAAACAAACCATGACCCAAAGAATCAACCAACCAAACAATCTACGAGCCAATTACTCAACTAACCAAGTAAGCTAGCAAACAAGCACCCAACCAGTTAACTAACCAACCAACAAACAAACCATGACCCAAAGAATCAACCAACCAAACAATCTAACCAAGTAAGCAAGGAAGCATCCGGCAAGTTAACTAACCAACCAACAAACAAACCATGACCCAAAGAATCAACCAACCAAACAATCTATGAGCCAATTACTCAACTAACCAAGTAAGCAAGCAAACAAGCACCCGACCAGTTAACTAACCAACCAACAAACAAACCATGACCCAAAGAATAAACCAACCAAACAATCAATGAGCCAATTACTCAACTAACCAAGCAAGCAAGCAAACAAGCACCCGACCAGTTAACTAACCAACCAACAAACAAACCATGACCCAAAGAATCAACCAACCAAACAATCTACGAGCTAATTACTCAACTAACCAAGCAAGCGAGCAAACAAGCACCCAACCAGTTAACTAACCAACCAACTAACAAACCATGACACAAAGAATCAACCAACCAAACAATCTATGAGCCAATTACTCAACTAACCAAGTAAGAGAGCAAACAAGCACCCGACCAGTTAACTAACCAACCAACAAACAAACCAGGACCCAAAGAATAAACCAACCAAACAATCAATGAGCCAATTACTCAACCAACCAAGCAAGCATCCGACCAGTTAACTAACCAACCAACAAACAAACCATGACCTAAAGAATCAACCAACCAAACAATCTATGAGCCAATTACTCAACTAACCAAGTAAGCAAGCAAACAAGCACCCGACCAGTTAACTAACCAACCAACAAACAAACCAGGACCCAAAGAATAAACCAACCAAACAATCAATGAGCCAATTACTCAACTAACCAAGCAAGCAAGCAAACAAGCACCCGACCAGTTAACTAACCAACCAACAAACAAACCATGACCCAAAGAATCAACCAACCAAACAATCTACGAGCTAATTACTCAACTAACCAAGCAAGCGAGCAAACAAGCACCCAACCAGTTAACTAACCAACCAACTAACAAACCATGACCCAAAGAATCAACCAAAAAAACAATCTATGAGCCAATTGCTCAACTAACCAAGCAAGCATCCGACCAGTTAACTAACCAACCAACAAACAAACCATGACCTAAAGAATCAACCAACCAAACAATCAATGAGCCAATTACTCAACTAACCAAGTAAGCAAGCAAACAAGCACCCGACCAGTTAACTAACCAACCAACAAACAAACCAGGACCCAAAGAATAAACCAACCAAACAATCAATGAGCCAATTACTCAACTAACCAAGCAAGCAAGCAAACAAGCACCCGACCAGTTAACTAACCAACCAACAAACAAACCATGACCCAAAGAATCAACCAACCAAACAATCTACGAGCTAATTACTCAACTAACCAAGCAAGCGAGCAAACAAGCACCCAACCAGTTAACTAACCAACCAACTAACAAACCATGACCCAAAGAATCAACCAACAAAACAATCTATGAGCCAATTGCTCAACTAACCAAGCAAGCATCCGACCAGTTAACTAACCAACCAACAAACAAACCATGACCTAAAGAATCAACCAACCAAACAATCAATGAGCCAATTACTCAACTAACCAAGCAAGCAAGCAAACAAGCACCCGACCAGTTAACTAACCAACCAACAAACAAACCAGGACCCAAAGAATAAACCAACCAAACAATCTACGAGCTAATTACTCAACTAACCAAGCAAGCGAGCAAACAAGCACCCAACCAGTTAACTAACCAACCAACTAACAAACCATGACCCAAAGAATCAACCAACCAAACAATCTATGAGCCAATTACTCAACTAACCAAGTAAGCAAGCAAACAAGCACCCAACCAGTTAACTAACCAACCAACTAACAAACCATGACCCAAAGAATCAACCAACCAAACAATCTATGAGCCAATTACTCAACTAACCAAGTAAGCAAGCAAACAAGCACCCAACCAGTTAACTAAGCAACCAACTAACAAACCATGACCCAAAGAATCAACCAACCAAACAATCTACGAGCCAATTACTCAACTAACCAAGCAAACGAGCAAACAAGCACCCTACCAGTTAACTAACCAACCAACTAACAAACCATGACCCAAAGAATCAACCAACCAAACAATCTACGAGCCAATTGCTCAACTAACCAAGCAAGCAAGCAAGCAAGCATCCGACCAGTTAACTAACCAACCAACAAACAAACCATGACCCAAAGAATCAACCAACCAAACAATCTACGAGCTAATTACTCAACTAACCAAGCAAGCGAGCAAACAAGCACCCGACCAGTTAACTAACCAACCAACTAACAAACCATGACACAAAGAATCAACCAACCAAACAATCTATGAGCCAATTACTCAACTAACCAAGTAAGAGAGCAAACAAGCACCCGACCAGTTAACTAACCAACCAACAAACAAACCAGGACCCAAAGAATAAACCAACCAAACAATCTATGAGCCAATTACTCAACTAACCAAGCAAGAGAGCAAACAAGCACCCTACCAGTTAACTAACCAACCAACTAACAAACCATGACCCAAAGAATCAACCAACCAAACAATCTACGAGCCAATTGCTCAACTAACCAAGCAAGCAAGCAAGCATCCGACCAGTTAACTAACCAACCAACAAACAAACCATGACCCAAAGAATCAACCAACCAAACAATCTACGAGCCAATTACTCAACTAACAAAGTAAGCAAGTAAACAAGCACCCTACCAGTTAACTAACCAACCAACAAACCATGACCAAAAGAATCAACCAACCAAACAATCTACGAGCCAATTACTCAACTAACCAAGTAAGCAAGCAAGCAAGCATCCGACCAGTTAACTAACCAACCAACAAACAAACCATGACCCAAAGAATCAACCAACCAAACAATCTATGAGCCAATTACTCCAACTAACCAAGTAAGGAAGCGAACAAGCACCCGACCTGTTGACTAACCAACCAACAAACAAACCATGACCCAAAGAATCAACCAACCAAACAATCTACGAGCCAATTACTCAACTAACAAAGTAAGCAAGCAAACAAGCACCCGACCAGTTAACTAACCAACCAACAAACAAACCATGACCCAAAGAATAAACCAACCAAACAATCAATGAGCCAATTACTCAACTAACCAAGCAAGCAAGCAAACAAGCACCCGACCAGTTAACTAACCAACCAACAAACAAACCATGACCCAAAGAATCAACCAACCAAACAATCTATGAGCCAATTACTCCAACTAACCAAGTAAGGAAGCGAACAAGCACCCGACCTGTTGACTAACCAACCAACAAACAAACCATGACCCAAAGAATCAACCAACCAAACAATCTATGAGCCAATTACTCCAACTAACCAAGTAAGGAAGCGAACAAGCACCCGACCTGTTGACTAACCAACCAACAAACAAACCATGACCCAAAGAATCAACCAACCAAACAATCTAACCAAGTAAGCAAGCAAGCATCCGGCCAGTTAACTAACCAACCAACAAACAAACCATGACCCAAAGAATCAACCAACCAAACAATCTATGAGCCAATTGCTCAACTAACCAAGCAAGCAAGCAAGCATCCGACCAGTTAACTAACCAACCAACAAACAAACCATGACCCAAAGAATCAACCAACCAAACAATCTATGAGCCAATTACTCAACTAACCAAGTAAGCAAGCAAACAAGCACCCGACCAGTTAACTAACCAACCAACAAACAAACCATGACCCAAAGAATCAACCAACCAAACAATCTACGAGCCAATTACTCAACTAACCAAGCAAGCAAGCAAACAAGCACCCAACCAGTTAACTAACCAACCAACTAACAAACCATGACCCAAAGAATAAACCAACCAAACAATCTATGAGCCAATTGCTCAACTAACCAAGCAAGCAAGCAAGCATCCGACCAGTTAACTAACCAACCAACAAACAAACCATGACCCAAAGAATCAACCAACCAAACAATCTATGAGCCAATTACTCAACTAACCAAGCAAGCGAGCAAACAAGCACCCTACCAGTTAACTAACCAACCAACTAACAAACCATGACCCAAAGAATCAACCAACCAAACAATCTACGAGCCAATTGCTCAACTAACCAAGCAAGCAAGCAAGCATCCGACCAGTTAACTAACCAACCAACAAACAAACCATGACCCAAAGAATCAACCAACCAAACAATCTACGAGCCAATTACTCAACTAACAAAGTAAGCAAGTAAACAAGCACCCTACCAGTTAACTAACCAACAAATAAACCATGACCCAAAGAATCAACCAACCAAACAATCTATGAGCCAATTACTCAACTAACCAAGTAAGCAAGCAAGCAAGCATCCGACCAGTTAACTAACCAACCAACAAACAAACCATGACCCAAAGAATAAACCAACCAAACAATCTATGAGCCAATTACTCCAACTAACCAAGTAAGGAAGCGAACAAGCACCCGACCTGTTGACTAACCAACCAACAAACAAACCATGACCCAAAGAATCAACCAACCAAACAATCTAACCAAGTAAGCAAGCAAGCATCCGACCAGTTAACTAACCAACCAACAAACAAACCATGACCCAAAGAATCAACCAAACAAACTATCTACGAGCCAATTGCTCAACTAGCCAAGCAAGCAAGCAAACATCCGACCAGTTAACTAACCAACCAACAAACAAACCATGACCCAAAGAATCAACCAACCAAACAATCTACGAGCCAATTACTCAACTAACCAAGTAAGCAATCAAGCAAGCATCCGACCAGTTAACTAACCAACCAACCAACTAACCACCTCTTTAGAGATTATGTGACACAAACGTCATCCGGCTGATTACATTTTTATAAGTGGAAGAGGGTGTAACCATTAAGTGTCCTGTGTATCTAAGTTTTAGGCAATTAAGTTGATATGTTAAAAAAACAAAAAAAAACAACAACAAAAAAAGAAAATACAAAAATAGTTTTTATGTTGATAATGTTCTTGGATAAATACCATTAGCATTCTTTCCTTTTTAGTATCGATAGATTTTGTTTCTTTTGGAAATCCTATTCGTCAACCTTCCATTCGATAACAAACTCTTTATCTCTTTTCGTTTGCCAGAAAGACCAATCAGCCTCCAATGGCCTCGCAGGTCAGCGCCACCAAAGCAATGCTCATTTTTAAACTGACGTTATTATAATATATTGTCAGTCTCAAGGTCCAACTGTTTAGCAGTTGATAAGATGCATACAACTAAGCAACCAAAGAAGCAAACGTTAGGTTTGTTAATCTACACTAGGAGTGGGGAACCTGTGGCTTTAAGGTCATATGCGGCCTTTGATACAACCAGGTGCGGCTTTCCACGGCTTCGTTGAAAGGTCTATCAAAGTTGCTCACTTTCACTATTCCAAAAAGCAATCAATAGAAATATCATTAAAAGCTTAGCAGAGTTTTTTTTCATTTCTTTTGAGTAGTAAATAATCTAATAACTTGGACAAATTCTCGTTCAAATGATCTCAAATTTTAACAGTAGTCACAGTCCAGTACATTACCCACAACACCATGGAAACTCCTCCATCTGAAGATCTGTCCACTTCGAACTATCATAATCTATTCCATGTAAGACTTTTTGCTTTGGTTTGGTTTTATAGTATATCAACCACTGTAAGTTATTTAATGTCAAATCCATTTTTATACATATACATTAAATGTATATGATTTAGTTTGGTTTCGTTTTATGACATATCAACCAGTGTAGGTTATTTAATGCCAAATCTATTTTTATATATATAAACAGTTCAATTTCAAACAATTCAGTTTAGCATAAGTACTGTTTTTTGTTTACACACCGCGAAATGTAAAAACAGTTTGATTTCAGACTATTCAGTTTAATCAACAAAGTTTAATGGTTCCAAGCATTGCTATGTAGCACTAACAATTCAAATAAAAATCAGTCATTTATTTGCTCACAATTAAATGTAAGAACAGTTCTATTTCAAACAATTCAGTTTAGCATTAGTACACAGTTTAAATGTCAAAACAGTTCTATTTTAAACAATTCCGTTTGACATAAGCACACTGTTTAGTTTTATTTGACCCGTAGATAGGACCCTATCGGGTGCTATCACTCTGGGCCAGAATGGACCTGAGAGCGATGTTAATAAAGGGGGTACTCCGCATTCCCCAAAGCTCGGGCATTACTAGAGCCTCACCATCAGATTGTTTATTGTCATATCCAGGACACTCATTCAGGGAGTCTTAACCCTCAGCAGAGATGTAGTCGGAATACTTTACAGACCCAACCGACTGTGCCAGTAATACTTTTTGATTGATCAGCGAATTGTAATTTAAAATAATTGATATATAAACTTGTTTTTTCATAAACTACAATTTGTTTTAGAGCATTTTTTTTAAAGAATCTTTTTTCTTTATAGGAAGAAGAAATATAAAGGAGAAAAAAGTATTTAAGATGGTTTGTTAGTTTTACACCAAATCAGGCTTTTGTTTTATCTTATGCTAATGTCAATTTTTAACTTAGCCAGTCAGCTGGGGCTGTAGAATACTCTGACCGCCCCACTAACGAGTGTCTTGGATATGACACTAAACAATGTGATGGTGAGGTTCCAGCAGTACTGGAGCTTTGGGGAATGCGGAGTACCCCTTCATTGCCATCGCTCCCAAGTCCACTCTGGCCCAGAGGGGTAGCACCTAACAGGGCCCTATCTATGGGTTAAATAGAACTAACAGTATACTTATGCTAAAATGAATTGTTTGAGTAAACTGAATAGCTTGAAATAGAAATGTTTTTGACAATTAAACCGTACTTACATTTAAACTGCGTGCTTATTCTTAACTGAATTATTTCAAATAGAACTGTTTTTCGACATTAAAACTATATTTACACTGAACTGAATTGTTACATATAACTGCTTGAATAGTTTGAAATAGAAATGTTTTTGACAATTAAACTGTGTACTTATGCTAAACTGAATTGTTTTAAATAGAACAGATTATTTACATGAAAATGGATTTGAATAACCTACAAAGGTTGATATGCCATAAAACCCAACAAACCAAACCAAACCAATCAATTTTTAACGCGTCTATCGTTTCTTTCCACCATGCCAAGGAAAGGATATAAGGTCTTTATGTTTCAATCAGTCGATTATTTAGTCTTTTCGGTGTATACTTTACCCAGGTGTCAGGTGGTGGAGTCGTTTCTGCTTTGATTATTTTAGATCTAAGTTTCAAAGTTTGCTGCAGTCAGTATCAATATTTTTTTTCTCCGTGGGTAGACCAGCCGCGAAAAAACAAAGAAAAAGCAGCCCTTGAAACTATAAAACTATCAAGAAGAGCATTAATAAGAAAAGTAAAGTTGCCGACCGTAGTCGAGGGTGACCCAAAGGCTCCCTTTTCAGTAGCTACTACACCAAGGGGCAGGAGAGGGCGCTACTCCTTTCCCTGGATTACTTCACTTTACCTTGACGCTTACCTTATAATGCAGAGTGTTAAGCAAGGTAGCGTCAAGTACCATTTTTTAAATCTTTGGTATGACTCGACCTGGGATTGAATCCAGGTCTCCCGCGCTATTGGCGAACACTCTAACCATTAGTCCAATAATAATGAGTTATGAATATTTTTAGAGAGTTGCACGGGATTTATATCGGAGCAAGTGAGGAGCTTTGGGAACAAAAGTTTTATCATCACAAAATATCCTTTTCACACATATTTTCCAGTATGCTTAGTTTTATGATTGATTGAATTTAACGGTATTTCAACCTGAACAGGATTAATTTTTGTGGATAGGTTAGGGAATTACGTTTATTTTACTTTCATATTCACATTTTTTGTGTAGTTATTTTTATTTACATATTATTTTTGGACATGGTCCTATCGAACAGTAATAATCTTTAAATCTATTTGACTCTTAGATAGGAACTTAAAACACTCCAGGACTGTAGACACATCATCAGATGCATTGGGGGGGGGGGCTGATGTTTTATACTTTTGCAGACGTATTTTAAGACACACCCACGGGATGGACAATAATATGGTTTCAATTATATGGTTAACAGAATTGAAGAGCTATCCTTACCTAGCACCATGGGAGATAGAATTTTTTTTTTTTATTAAAAAAATATAAATTAAAGAATATTAAATTCTGAAATGTTATTTTCTTTGATTAAAAAAAAGCAACTAAACAAATATCTTTAATTTTATTCAGTTTATCAACACCTCAATAGCAAAGATGTGAGGATGTGCTGGGTCCAGATGTCATCTTGTACTTTTTCTTTTACCAGTTTTTCTTTTTTTTTTAGAGAGAGAGAGAGAGAGAGAGAGAGAGAGAGAGAGAGAGAGAGAGAGATCAGGGACTTCCTGATTAGACGAGTGGTTATCGGACTTGTGACGTTGTCCACATCAAGTGGATATCGTTTCAATACTTAATCTGTCAAACCCAAAATGGATGGAAGAGTAAATTTTCATACAATATATATATATATATATATATTTAGTTTAAGGATGAATTTATTCTTTTGGAGAGAGAGAGAGAGAGAGCGAGAGAGAGAGAAGAAGAAGAAGAAGAAGAAGAAGAAGAAGAAGAAGAAGAAGAAGAAGAAGAAGAAGAAGAAGAAGAAAGGGAGTATGGATTCTAATCTTCCTGAACAGTTAAGTAGTTATCAGACATGTGACTTTTTTGAACAGAGAGAGAGAGGGGGGAGGGGGCATGCATAGTGTATCAGTTATTGGCATAAGAAATAAAATCCTAGACGAAGCTGATTATGCCTTTCCCTTCGTTCAATGCTCGTAGCTCGAGAGAAAAGCGATGGTTTTATGCCTTTCATAAGCTATCCCTTTTCCCTCTTGCTTCTGATAGTAATTTACGAAGCTCTTTGTTTCGATGTGGTACAAGGCCGAATGAATGGGGCACCCAATGAGACTCAAACTCACTCGTGTAGGTTTGCTAGTCAAGCTTGCTAACCGTTACACCACCAAAGGTGCTCCCTTGCTTCTGATAAATAGTAAGACAGACTGGCTTCTTTATATTTGGTAACGCAACTCGTCTAGGAGAAAGAAAGGCACTGATTCAAACCAGCTGTACTCCACTTTGTAAGTGTCTGATTTATACGTCTTACCATCTGTTTTTATCATCTTGTCAGATTCAACACACACACACACACACACACACACACACACACACAAATATATATTATATATATATATATATATATATATATATTATATATATATCATCAATATCAAGTAAAACTCAACAGATGTATCCATAAAAAAAATATTTCAACAATGTTTGCATAGATCGTTTCCTTAGATGATGAACAATTCTCTCTCTCAGCTATGGGTAATTAGTATGGTAAACTGGTTCTTTAACTTTTGTATGCCAGCTGGTCTAGGAGAAGGAAACTCTGAATTCAAACCTGTAAAACTATTCATAAAAGTTGATAAAACCTCGCATCCTGCTCTTACTTCAATTTGCTGTCGACTTGAGGATTGACAATCGTGAAATTTGAGAATTTTATATCTAATATTTATAATAATGTTCTACTTATTAAATATCCTTTTAGTTTTTACTTGCTTTTCGATGATATATATATATATATATATATATATATATATATATATATATATATATTATATATATATGAGGAAATCATGATCATGATCATGGATTGTAGTTTGTGAACCGAAAAAAAGTTTCACGACGACAGAGCCAGATGTATATTTTGAATGGGTCGTTAATAAAACAACACATCACACTAAATCAAACATTCAGTTCGGTGTACGATATCTAGGAATTAGTCTACATGATCCAGCGATTTTTTCTACTGCTTGGGACTCCATCTCTGTTTGCTTGATGATGTCCACTTCTAATATCCCTGGTATTAGTAGTTTTCTTGATAGGGCAGTTCTATTTCTTCAATTGTTTCTCTTTTTCCTTTTTTTTTAAATTATAAGCATAGTGCATTTATCCCATTCCAAATTGTTATATAATTGCGGAATGATTATTTTTTAAATCATCATTTTTCGTTGGTTATATCTTATTATTCGGTTTAGTTAGGCTTAGAACTGTTCAGCTTAGTGCACGGGTAGGGGCACGCATTGAGCGCAGGTGTTCACGCTCTCGCG
>CAUZXS010002892.1:122500-125000 GCA_963585895.1 Sepioteuthis lessoniana | reverse complement strand
ATATATATATATAGATGTATATATATATATAGATAAATGTATGCATGTGTATATATATATATATATATAGATGTATGTATATATATATATAGATGTATGTATGTATATATTTATATAGGTGTATGTATGTATATATATACATATATATATAGATAGATGTATGTATGTATATGTATGTATATATATATATATAAAGATAAATAGATGTACATATATATATTGTAGCAAGGAAAATGATAATATTACTTGTAACAAGTTAAGTAAAAAAAAGAAAACTGCAAACATTCAACTGAATTTTTAGACAAAAAGATTTTATAAGTTTAGATTTTTTAAAAACAGTAACTTGAACGTATTTACTTTGAATTGATTTGATTGAATTTAATTTGTTGCATTTTTTTAATATTTTTAATTTATAGTTTTTGCCTATTTATTGTTGCTTCTTGTTTGTTCCTAAAATCTAATGGTATTATTGTTGGTTTCTTGATTGCGAAATTTGAGTGATTTCGATTTTAAAATTCTTCCAATTAAAACAAAAGCGATTGTAATCTTTCAAAATTAAATTTAAAATATAGAAAATTTAAGCAGTATTTGTTAAATTGTTTTTAAAATTTAGACGAATAAACGAAAAATTTGGTCTTTAAAATCGTGTTTATTTACAAACACGACCGACAGTCAGTGATGTTTATGTTTATATTTTCTTATTAATTATTGGTTTTCTTAATTCTAATTAAAATTAATAAAAACCGGTATAAATCAAAACATGTCTTTTCCTTTTTTTTTGTTACATTTGAAAAAGTTTTAAAATCTTTATAAAAAAAATGACTTGGTGATTATAATTCAACGTTGTCATGAAGCGAGAGATGCATAGATCCACTAACGTGACGTCACATTTCATCCGGCAGGCCTTGGTATTATAGCGACGGCCAGAGGTCAGATGGAACAGTCAGCATAGTAGAAATTGTGTGTCTCTCTCTCATCGTGTCGAAAACCTAAAAGTCAAGACGGTAATAAAAGTTTCTTACCTGAACTACAAGAGTCGTCAGTGTTTCGTGTTTTTCGGATTCCTATGCATATGAACGTTTCACGTATCTGTATATTTTACATAACCACATCTGGCTATGTTACAAAATTCCATTCCTGTATCTTGACTGAAGATTCTAATAGTTTGTACTGGGCTTGGTTTGGTTTCTTTGTTTAAAGGCATATCAGCCTTCATGGGTTATTTAATACAAAGGCCATCCTTGTAGAAAAACAGCAGTGATACTGCTTTACCCAAAGCATAAGGGGGTTCATGCTTTCCCAAGGTATTATTCTGAAAGTGAACCTAATAGCACGACTGGATTTTGAACACACTATAATATTGCAATCAAGCACGTTAGCCACTACGCCACGAAGACTCCCTCTGGTTTATATTAAGGATTGTACCTTTTAATTTCTATATACGTGAGTTGGTTTATCTTTTCTGCAACTTTGTAAATTTGTAGCCTCTTTTGCATTTCCTAAGCATATAATTCAATGGCATCATTGCTATAACAAATAGTTGCAGCGAAAGTGAGTCTCCCAGGAATATGCCTCTTAGGATTTTTATCTTTGCTAGAGTTTATGTTTCAGTTGATAATTCTATCCTCCAGCTCTCTATAACTCTCCTAATGAAGTTTATAACTTTCTCTGATATCTTGAATAATTTCAAACATTCTATTATCTAGGTTTTTAAGGGATCATGTGGCAAGCTTTTCTGTAGATTATCCATGTGTAGGGAAAAATCATGACTTACCAGACTAGCGTGTGGCTGCGTTTCGTACGTTTCAGTCGCTTAACAAGAAAAAAAAAAAGTTAAAATGGCGACACACAGTCGCTTTTGTATTTGCTTATCTCGCGTGAAGTAACGCAGCCTCTCGGCTCTCCCATGCAAATGAGATAGTCAGGTGTTATAAAAAGAGCCCTCGAGGGAACGGGCATAAGTTGAAAGAAGGGGTGTTGTGTGGACAGACGTGTGCAAGAGGATTGGCTGTATCAGTGACGTTACTGAAGTCGACTTTCAAACTACAAGCTATTTCGGCGAGATACAACCTTTTGGCGATGGAGGACAACATGTTTGACGCCAGGCTGATTCCGGAGTTTAGTGGTGCTGTGACTGATATGCCTATTGTCGAGTGGGTCGAAAATGTGGAACTTTTGTGCGAGCTTTGTGCTATGAAGAATGTCGAGCGCGTCCTGCCATTGAGATTGCGAGGGGGAGCTTTAGCCATATACAAGCAACTTAACTTATGACTAAATTTTCCCAACTATGCTTACCTCCTTTAAAATGTATTGCTCCATGTATAGTAGTTCATTTGTTCCTCTAGTTCCTTTGCACCATCCTTTTTTATTCCTCAGGAAATAGTTCTCGGCTTTCGAATGAGTGGTAGATTTCCTCTCTTATTTATGCAGTTAGGATATTCTACATCATTTATCATTATTACGAGAGTTTTTCACACCAGCGTTAGCTGATGGTTTCTCA
>CAUZXS010002892.1:62500-117500 GCA_963585895.1 Sepioteuthis lessoniana | reverse complement strand
TGATGACGAGGCTCCAATCAGTGGAGCTCTGGGAATTATGGAGTACCCCTCATTGCCAGTTGTTCTCAGTATGAAAAATCGTACTCAATTCAATAAATATGCTAGGCTTTATCTCTGCCTAGCTCTAGAAATCTAGCAGTAACCGTCAGGCTAAGCGAAAGAATACAGAAATGTATAAAAATAAAGGAGATAAAAAAGGGGAAAGGGAAACTTACTTTTGTTACCTGAGAGAAAATTGTGTCTATATTTCTTAAAAAACAAAAACAACCAGTTCCCACAAAGTAATTTATTTCAAGAGAAATAAACTTTACAAAATCTGGCTTTGCATATTTTCCCCATTACTTGTCAAAAATACTGAATTTAAGATAACAAAAATGACATACATTCAAGTAACGACAATATTATAACAAAAAAAAAAAAAAGAGAAGAGTAAAGAGAAATATAACAACTGATTTACTCGAAGCCATGCCGTCAACCATCTACTGCCAGTTAAACTTTCGTTTATGATAAAATACATTTCTTTGGTATTTTATATCAAAGTTCATTTTGAAGCCAATTTTTAGGGTTTATTCTTCTTCTCGATGTCTCTTTGTGTAGAATCATCCTGGACAACTGTGTTCTTCGAGTTTCCTGTGTAGAATTGTGGTAAAGGAAGTTTACTATTTCTTTAAGTGAACTCTGAGTAGACCACCGCTTCCTCCTCTTAGATAAATATCTTTCTGTTTCAACTCAGGTTTTCTGCTGTTGAGCTTATGGAGGCCTTTACTACATTTTCTGAACCAAGCCAACAGCTTCCTTTGTCGGCAAAAAGTCCAATAATACTGCCTCCAGACCTTAGACCCAACTTTCTTTTGAAGGAGACAGCATACCAAAACTACAAATAGCCTACCATAGGTTTATTGTTTCAACAAGTAACCATAAAAACCTGGTAAGAAAAAGAGGCCTAAGACAAATGGGTCTATTTTGCTTAAGCCACCTTTCTTAAGAAAAAAACTGCCTAAAGTCGAAGGCGAATAAATAAGGGCTCGCAAAGCAAAAGGAGCGAGCCAGACAGAGGCTTCAATTCGTGCTGAAAAAAAAGAGGGTGAGAACCCTTGAGAATCTCACTTAAATAATTGTAGGGGAGGGGGCTATCGGCACAACTTCAAAACAGTCAATCAGATTCGAGCTGACATTAACTGCCGAATTTACAATTTTCAATACTCAGGTCCACTCTGACCCGAAGTGGAAGCACCTAATAGGATCCTAAATTTGGATTTCTCCCTTCCATTTCTGTTCACATTTTTTGTGCTTTTTTATCAATTCAAATTTTCTCTGTAAATATTAAAGAAAGATAAAGACAGAAAATGTAAATAGGAAGCTAAATATATTTTTCTTTATTTTGTTATACCGTATACCTTTACTAAAAACATCCCTCGTGTAAAATTATTAGTTTGTTTTTAATCTCGCGATAGCTCCGTAAGTAGAGTGTTGTACTTTAGTAAGAAACCGACTTCTTTTAAAACAATGTAAAGTTGGCGACTGTAGTCGAGGGCGACCCGAAAGATTCCATTTCAATAGCTACTACACCGATGTGTAAGGAGGGCGCTACTCCATCCCCTGGATGGCTCCACTTACTCTTGATCCGTACCTTATAATGCTGAGTGTTAAGCAATGAGGTATCAAGTACCATTTTTGAGTCTTTGGTATGACTCAACCTGGGATGGAATCCCAGTCTCCGAACCATTGGCGAACACTCTACCCATTTGGAAAATGGCCCGGTTTTTAAACTGAATATGCAGTACAAAAACATTTAAAAAACGCCCGGAACTTTTGCACAGACTTAATATGATATTTTCATTACTTAGCACAAAATTCTTTGCTTCATCTATTTTGAAAACTGTAAAAAGCGTTTCATTTTATCTTAAATAAAAGACACAGGAAACTTTTGCATACCCCTAATATAAATAATAATATGCATACTCCTAATACGATATATTTATAGTCCTTATCTTAAAAAAGGCTAAATACATAGTAAGGAGTGTTTCTTTTTTATTTCAGTTAAAAACGCTGAAAACTTTTACTCACACTTAAGATAATTCATTTATTGTCTTACACAAAGTTCCTAGTTCCATATATTTTGTAAACTAGACTAAATATACAACGGAAAACGTTTAAAAAATAAAAGAATAAAAAAAACCAAACGGTGGAAACTTTTGAAACTATGATAATATATTTATTTTTTTTCACTGGCGAGTACCTCTTCATTGCCATTGCTACCTGGTCCACTATAACACTAAGTGGTAGTACCTGTTATGGTCCCCTCTATGAGTCAAATTGTGGGGATTTTTGTCCCTGTGAAAAGCACTGTTTAAACCCGAAGTTTTGTAGGAGAACAAACCGTACTTAGAACACAGTGAGGAGATGGGCGCTGCTTTTGAAGAAAAGACACACACAAGTTTTTGCTACTACAAAAGGTTTACTGTACATAAAAACAAGATACTACAGGTGGATAGATACAACATGCAAAACAAAAGAGTTCAAAGTTTGGTTGGGTAAAGGTGTAGATAAATCTTACGGAAACTTAGCTGTTTAGTTGTTTCTGGTAACTTATCCCGGCCCTGTTGAAGGTTCGGAGTAGTGGTTGCGTTTGTTAGCTCTCAGCTGCTTGGTGGTGGACTCTCTGTCAAAATCGTCGCCGTCTGGGGCTTGTACAATGCGGTATTAGCTAGAACTGTTAGCCCGGGTTGTGGCAAAAAGAGGATGATTCCTTGTGACCCTTTGTTTTACAGCCAGCCTCACATGACCTCCAAAAGGGCTGCGATTGGCCATTTTTACCTTTTACACGAATATCCTCAATGGAATTCCAATAGAATAGAACTGTTCAATTATTTACAAAGGATTATTGTTATTATTTGCAACTATACTGCTGTGTGCAAATTATTCATATTTGTTTTGAATGCTTGATAAATAGAATTATTAGTGTTAGATTGGAACACTTGAAACCATTTAACTGTGTGCAAACAGAATCTGAATACAACCCTATGCCATAAAAAACCAACCAACCAACCATTATTGTTTAATTTTTTTGAAAACTAGAGTAAATACACAGTTGAAAGTTTCCTTTTATTATAATTTAAAACGCTGAAAACTTTTACACACACCTTATATATTATAATCTTTGCCTCACATAAATTTCCAAGGACCCTTAAAAAGAGCTTGACTCAGATAATTCGGTAGAAAAACGCTTAAATTCCTTTTTTTTTAAGTACCCCCCAACACCCCCCCAAACAAACAAACAAAAAACAAAATCAAAATCAACAACAAAACATCGATAGATAGATAGATAGTTAGATAGATAAAAATAACTCCAAGAAAACGATATAAATTTTTACCCATATTGTAATATACCAATTGCTTCAGACAAAATAGTCCATCGGGATTTCTGTACACCGATTTTCATATAATTGGCAAACCGAAAACATGCGCATTCATTTGTCTTCATAGTTTTTCCTGCCGCCATTCTCAAGGGACTTGTCTTCGATTCATTCGTTTTTATCTGGTTTCTTTTTATATTTACAGATGCAGTCAGCAGTTACTTATCGTTCATTTATTTATCTGTTTCATGTCTATTGAACAAACGAATGAGCTGTATCCACTGTATGGCATTCACGTCCAATTCGTACGTTGGCAATTTATTCCGTCAAATTACTTGCTGCTTTTATAAAAACAAGAGGCGGCTTGCGTAGTGTAATGGTTAACGAGTTAAGTTAGCATATTATTATGAGTGAGTTTGATTCTCACTGAATGCTCTATAGTTCTTGTTTTGTGCCCAGTTAAGCACTGTAAACGGCTATCGGTTAGAAATAGAATCGGTGACCCAAGATAAAATCCTTGTTGTTTACGTTTTCTTTTTGTGTAAGTGCTTTTGGAAAGACAGCAATCCATCTGTTCTCCCTCCCTCCCTGCTATGGGTAAATAGCTGGGCAGTCTGATTTCTTTTGCCTTGATACGGCATCCTGCACGTGGCGTAGGAGTTGGGTGAATACAGGAGTCGCATTTAGCGTAACGTTTATCGTTGAAATGGAATCGAAGATTCGAGTTCAGATCCTGGGCGAGTTTGTTTGCACTTCAGTTCGTGCCAATGCCCTTGAGAAAGGCATGAATCGATCAATTTTTCCCCTAACAATTGGTAAATAGTAGGGCAGACACGATTATTTAGTTTTGTTTAAGCAACCCATCTAGAATAAGGAAAACCAGCTTTACTCTGCTTATAAATTGACTTTGTGCCGCATCCTGCCCGTTGAAAAGGGGTGGGATAATTACACTTTTCTATCAAAGTGCGACCGGTCTCCTTTTTACTAAAATTCACAAAATCCTGGCTTCAAGGGAAGATTGATCTTTGTTCGAGAAATGCTGTTTCATCAAAAGAATGAATATAAGAACAGTTAAAATAACAACATATTTTATTGTTTGAGCAAACTAAAAAAAAAAAATCGTATGTATGTATATGTGAAGTTCCTGAGAGATATCAAAGTTTTTGAGAGACTTGTATATTTGGAAATAGTTCTTTAGTTATTTGTTGTGTGGAATCATCATATGTACTTATGTGTTGATAAGTAAGCTTAGGGTATTGTACACTGTACCATTCTGGGTTGTGTTCAATGCAACCCAAACTAGCAACATTCTTGCCTACAGTTTGTGCTTTCAGCTTAAATTAATTTAAAAAATCTCTTATCATTATTTTTAGGGCTACGTGGATAATTCTGAAGAAAATTGTAGGCCTTGAAATGGAATGTTCCTGAGCATATGGAAAGATAATATATAGCACAAATTAGAAGGTTAATTCATATTGCCTTTGTTCTGAAGACGCCATAATGGTCCTTTTCTATCTCCTTCTCAAGAGAGTGAAGGTTGTAGGAAGATAATTACAGTACGATATGGACAATTGTATATAGATTGGTTGATCAATTTTAACGACATGTCAAACCGACGAGAGCTATGTCATGCCTTGAGGTTAGGGAATTGCGTTTATTATCATTTACATTTACATTTTTTGTGCAGTTGTTTCTTAAGAATTTTTTTGTATTAATTATTCTTATCTAGTAAAAATAATTTGCAAACAGTTTTATGGTTTCAAGTATTCATATCTAATAATTTTATGGTTCTAAATATTTATTTCTGTTCGATATTATAAATTTGTTAACAGTTTCAAGTAACTATTCTTAATACAATACAAATAATTTAAGTTATATGATATCAAGTATTCCTACCGAATACAAATAATTTGCACACAGTTGTAGGGATTCAAGTATTCCTATCTAAAGTAAAGAAAAGTTGGCGACCGTAGTCGAGGGCAACTCAAAAGTTCCCTTTTTAATAGCTACAACACCGAGGTATAGAGGAGGATGCTACCCACTTATTTGGATTGCTCCACTTTACCCTTGACCTCTACCTTATAATGCTGAGTGTTAAGCAAGGAAGTATCAAGTAAGATTTTTTGAGTCTTAGGTATGACTAGACCTGGGATTGAACTACAGTTTCTCGGGCCATTGGCGAATACTAGACCCACCAGACCAATCTAATACTAATAATTAAATAGTTTCGTGTAATTGTTTCTATTTAATATGTCATTTATTTGCAAAGTTATATGGTTTTAAGTAACTAATAACGAACTAATAAAGATTTTTAAAAGTTATCTTGTTTTTTGTCGTATGAGTAAATAAACATTAACCACTTGACAGTGATTATAAACCCAAAAATCTTCATAAAAACATAGTTCTGTATTATTTCTGTATTTATTATTGCAATGAAAAATGGATCAGATAAATTTACAGTCAGTTTATGTAATGTGACACTATTGACGCTGGTGTGATACATACTGATAGGACCAGAGAATGGGGAGAGATGCACATAAAATGAATAGATGGAACCAGAAAATGGAGATACCGGGATGGGCTGAGAGAACAGTGACAGAAAAACGAGCAGATAGGCTGAGAAGATAGAAGATAAGACCAAAGAGAGATACCGAGATATAGAGAGACCCGAAAACATAGCAATCAGCTTTAGTTTTAGTTAAGGGAAAGTGGGGACTCCGTAAACACAAATCTCTCTTCTGCTAAAATCATCTATTCAGCTTTTTGTTTTCGCCTATGTTTTCTTTCTGTGTGGACCCGTTTCAGACTCACGCATTTCGACCCAAACCTACCGAGAAAGACAGCACAACGTGGATGAGAGATTATGCGGTCGGAAATGCATGGGCCACGATGAATTCTCACTAAGAATATATTATTGATTTTCTCGTGTGTAGTTTTCACTAAATCTTATTTGGTTTGGTTTTATGGCATATCAACCATTGTTGGTTATTTAATGCCAAATCCTGATTATATATATATATATATATATGATTTGTAAACTCATTTTAAATTATTGAACAGTTCTATTTCTAACAATTCAAATTCGCAGAAGTCATAGTAAAATGGTTTCAAGTATTGCTATGTATCACTAACAATTCAATTAAACATCAGTGATATTTACACAAAGTTAAATTTACACACAGTTAAATAATGAAACAGTTCAATTTCTTATAAGTCATTCGTTTGCACGCAGTTTAAATTTCAAGCAGTTTTATTTGACCCATAGATAGGACCCTATCAAGTATTACAACTCCAGGCCAGAGTGAACCTGGGAACCATAGCAATATAGGAGTATGCCACATTCTCCTAATCTCCAGCATTACTGGAGCCTCACCATCAGATTGTTTAATGTCAAATATAGGACACGCGTTGGAGGGGTCTTACTTCTTGCAGAGATGCAGTCAGTATATTCTACAACCCAGCTGACTGGGCTACTTTCACTAAGGTATGATTCATTAAATATACAGTTAAAATCCATGATCTCTTATTGGGTTCAGAATCCCTCTATGCTTTCTGCAGGAATTAGTTTAGAATCCTATTCATTGAGCAGGTTTTCAGCTAATTTAAAAATTCAGAAACAGCGTTTGAGGTTTCTTGAAATTTCATGTGTAAACTGAGTCAGACAATCATATTTAATATCTTTCGGTATCAGAACATTTATAGTGTTGGTGTTAGGATGGCTGTAAATCTGAATGTTGATGTAAATATGATGTTACTCTCGATCCTTAGCTAAACCAAATCTTTATTTTAATTGTTTAAACGTATAAAGTAGACATCGAACTGAAAAATTTCTTACCAGATGCTAAAGTTATTACTTTTTTCTTGTCATCAGTGAATCAGGATTTAAAAAATGATGTTATGTTTACATTTCTAGTATGCGAACATCTACATTAACTTCTGGATAGCGTTTATTAATTCATAAATCCTCATAAAATCATAGTTCTGTATTATGGCTGTGTTTATTGTTGCAATAAAAAAGTGGAGAAGATAGAATTAGGATCATTTTATGTAATTTCGAGAATAAATCAATTTGCTCTTATGTAACTTAATTCTGCTTGGTCAGATTTTATTATGTGATCAATGGTCTTTACAATAAAATTCTTATTAACCAAATTATGTCGGTAGAAAAGTCAATATATATTTATATGAGTAATATAGTGTGTATGCCTATCAGTTTATCATATCTATCATTAAAAAATACTTACCCATATTATATACATATTGTAAGTTGGTCATTGTTAAAGACGTAAATTAGTTTTTATTGAAGTTTACGATAATTATTTGTAAGCAGTAATTACCCACGTTACATACGGATTATAAGATGGCTATATACATATATATATGTATATAATTTTTTTTATACCTATACTATAACTCTGGCAGTGTGAAAAATACCCAGATGATATAATTTTAGAATAAAAATATATTACACAAACTAATAACTGGGAAAAATTTCAATTAATAAAAAAGGCTAAAAACATTCGCGCTGCTTGAAAATAATCAATCAGCACCGTAATGTCTAGCCAAAAGAAAAAAAACACCGACGGAGTTACCAGAACTGCAACGTAAAAATGCTCAATACCGAAAGAGTCAGAAGTAATCTATCTAGGTTAAGTCAGAAATCTCCTGATGGTCCGGTAGGTGAAACCTTGGTAGATTACTTTTGGCTCTTTAGGTATTCCACACACACACACACACACACACACACACACACACACACACACACACACACATATATATATATATATATATATATAGTCATTTTATTTGAGATTAAACAACGACAGGAATAGAATCACTATCGATTATAACTAATTAATACTTATGGAACATGTCCACTTAAACAGTCATGATTCATAGCTGTTTAATTTCTGTGAAGGATAAGCTTTGGTTAATCTGGTAACAGGCTTCAATACTTGCTGGTTTTAAGTGGTCACTCATTTAAGAACAGAACAAGTTCATTGTTTCTTTACTTCAAAGAAAGATCGACGATAGTTGTTTTTTTTTTAACGCTTTGCTTGATATGGCTTTGTTTCTTGCGATACATGTTATTTCTAAGTGTTCACTCATTTAAGTACTGAACAGGTGCATTGTTGCTTAATTTCTGTGAAAGATCGATGGTTGTTATTCACTAAACTTTGCTAAATCTGGTACAAGCTTGACGTTGTTATTTACTCAGGTTTGTTTAATGTTGCATAAAAATTTTTTGTTTGCTAACGGTACCTGCTCTTCCAAAGTGGTTACGTATCTCAGAAATGAACAGTCTTATCGCAACATAAATTTAGTTTACCCATCACAGAAATGAACAGTTTCATCGTATGTTTGGTTTAGTTGTCTTTCATGGCACATCAACTTTTGTAGGTTATTTCATGCCAAATCTTATATATATATATTGTGACGCGGTATAAAATATTAATCCCATCCCAAGACGGGAGTTTATTTTTCGCACGTGTGAAGACAGGGCAGCCTGGCACTTGATCCCTCGTAGAATAAGTTCCAGTTAAGATTCCCTTTTTGGGCGTAGGGAAACTGGCAGATTATGTTGGGGTTAATTTGGGGTTAGACTGACCGCCGCTGGCAAGGGGTTTCCAAATTTCACATTACACACACACCCACCCGGCCACTACCTCCTCATACCCCTAGACTAATGGAAGATATGGGCCTCTAGGTTTAGGTATAATAATATTAATTTTAGTAGTCAACAATTCCGGTTTCCCGTATAATATTTTTAAAGGAAAGAATAGGACAATTTAGGCGAGAATAACATGAGGCGAACGAAGCTGAAAAAGGAGCATGCAATTGACAACTTGACAGGCAGACAACACAATGAATAAATTTCAACACGTGGGGACATTAAGATATGACAAGGTTTTTAATACACGCGGACACACATATTCAACGTGTCGGGTATATTATCAGCGGATAATACATAAGTACAAATGTCTTTCTTTAATCTTGTCTTCCGTTCCTTCTTTAAATTGAGAGAGAGAGAATATGTAATAGCAGTACTTAGGAAGGGTGGATGGAGAAAGTCTTAATGTTTACTTAGCTTTTGACGGGTTCCTTCTGAGAGTATTTTCTCTTTCACGGGCTAGCGGAGTTTTTTTTTTACATAGCTCGGCTTGAATGCGTCTGTCATCTTGTCCAAGAGCTTTCCGCTTCTTCACCCGGAGTTTGGCATGAGACTCCGCTCACCGCGACCTCCGTTCCAAAACTGATATTCTTTATCCCCATTTCCGCTGACGAAAAAGGGTGCTACTTCCGCTTTAGGATTCTAGCCAATTATTTAGCCTCTTTCTTCTTCCCTCCGGTCACAGAGTGCAAACATCTGTCGGCTTTCATACTAACCTGGATTTGTTACTTCGGGCGCGAGGAATTGACCTACATTCTTTTCTACCTTCAACGGCCGGCCGAAGTTGACCTACATTCCTTATTCATCTTTTAACGGTCAGTCTTTGGCGGCTTGTTAATTCAAACACGGATGGGTAGTAGAAATTCATTATTTCTCTCCTCTCAGTGGTAGACCACGTGACAATATATATATATATATATATATATATGTTGTGATGCTGACAAAAGAAAGACACGGGGAACACAAAAAGGGTTGATAGAAAAACATATATATTCAAGTAATAGAAACAAGATACAAGTGAACCTGGTTAAACAGTAGTTAGTTGATAGGAAGCTGAGAGTCCAGTGGGGTAGTGACTATTCGTCCAATACGCAAATGGTATCACACGTGACTGTGTCATGCTGATTAGTGAATTCCGTCTGACGCTCTCGTTGACGGGTATTTATGGAGGAGGGTGTAATCCATTATGTAGGGAGTACAACAATGTATATATATATATATATATATGTGTGTGTGTGTGTGTGTGTGTGTGTAATTTGTAAACGAATAGTTTGTTGGTAACTTTATTTTTAAATGAGCCAGAGCTTATCTGTTTGAACAGAGTAAAACGGTTTAAAGTATAGTAAATAATGAAATAGTTCTAGTCGACTTTTAGATGGGACCTTAACTTCAACGAAATTTTGAAGATGGCTGTTACTTACTAAGCTTTCCTTTGTCTAGCACACACCATTTTTTTTTATCACAGTACTTGTTGTTAGTAATTGGTCACCCACCCAAGTACTGAATACAACTTGGATTGGTGTACCGATTAACTTCGTTGAAATACTGAAGGTGGTTGTTATTTACTAAGATTTGCATAGTCTGATGCACAGCCCTCAGGTTACTAACAGTACATGCTGTTTCCAAGTGATCTCTCATCTCAGAACTGACAGACTTATCGTTGCTTAACTTCTGAGAAAGATTAAAGATAGTTGTTTTTGTTTAATGTGGCACAAATATCTCAGCTTACTTAGATTAACTTCAGTTTCTATGTGGTCACCTAAGTAGTAAAAAGGCTCATTGCTTAACTTGTTATTTACTTAGCTTTGTTAAGTCTGGTACACAAGCCTCAAATTGCTTGTGGTACTTTTTATTCCTAAGAGGTCACCCATCTAAGTACTAAACAGGCTCATCGCTGCTTGACTTTGGTGATCTGACTTTGAACGGTGCTTTTAGCGTGACTTGACCGTAAGCCATCTTTCTCCTATTGTCCTGGTTGCTTACAGTACATATTGTTTCCAAGTGGCTACTCATCTCAGAACTGTCAGGCTCGTCGCTGCTTAACTTCAGTGAAAGATTACAGATGGCTGTTACGTGTTGGTTAGTCCAGCACACAGAGTAGAGACCTTGTGCCTCATAACAAAATGTTTTTCTTGTAATTTTTTTGTTATAAATAAAGAGTCTTGCACTGAGAGCTCAGGTTGCTCACCGTCCCTGTTGTTTTTTTTAAGAGGTCACCCATTTAAATACTAAACGAGCTCATTGCTGTTTAACTTCATAGAAAGATCGAAGATTATTCTCATTTACTAAGCATGTAGCACACAGGGCTCAGGTTGCTTTTTCCTAAATGATCACCCATCTATGTATTGAACGGTCTCATTACTGCTTAACTACAAGGAAATATTGATGATGGTTGTTAGTTACTAAGATTTTCTTCGTCTCGTACACAGGCTTTGGGTTACTTACCTTATATATTGTTGCCAAGTGGTCACTCATCTCAATAAGGAAGAGGCTTGCTCATTGCTGGTTAACTTGTCATTTTCTAAGCTGTCCCTCGTCTCGAAAATAAGCCTCAGGTTACTTACGGTACCTGCTATTCCTAAGTGGTCACCCATCTAAGTACCGAATAAGCTCACTGAAGCTTAACTTGTTATTTACTAAGTTTTGCCCACTTTGGTACGCAGGACCCAGATTGCTTACGGTACCTCCTTAGTGGTCACTCATGTAGGTTCTGAATAAGCTCACTGAAGCCTTAACTAGTTATTTACAAAGCTTTGCCTACTTTAGTACACCGGCCCCAGGTTGCTTACGGTGTTCCTAAGTAATTACCCATGTAGGTACTGAACAGGCTCATCGCTCCTTAACTTTGGGGATCTGATTGAAAACGGTGTTTTCTGTGTGACTCGATAATTCTGGCGGTGGTATTAGATATAAAATGGTCGTATTTGCGATTTTGTACGATAGCAGTCTTTACTAAGGATATATTAAAGATGGTACTTATCAAGCAACAAACAAATGAAATAATGTGTCGAATGGCAGCACCAATAAAAACATTAATTGTCAACATTGTTTAACCAGAACGACCATAAATTATTCGTGATGAAAAAAAAATAAAATAAAAAAAGGAGCAAAATGAAATATCAAGTTTGCAAGCATTAATATCCATTGGGAGAAACCAGAAGAAATTGGTTCCTTTAAGCGGTTCATACCATTTCTGTAATCGCAGAAACCCGCGCTATTCGATTCAGGATTTCCTTGAAATTCAAAACGTTGTACGTAAGGACTGCGGCTGTGTCGTTTGGTGTGATTGGATTTATGGCAGCAATTTTGTTCTGAATGACTGTGCAATGATTTAATGATGCTGATTGGTTTCAGTATTATGTATTTCCGGTTTTCAGAGAATCGGATATGGAACTCTAGAAGGAAAAATGAATAGAAACAAATGAAAGTAGGACAGAAATAAAAGTAAAAATAATGACCATAGCAAATCATCTTATTTCTATGTGTGACTGAATGCTGTTCGCTAAGTCAGAGTACTGTCATAACCCAAACGGTATAACAGATTGGCTGACGTTGATTGATTGTTTGGTCTTAACGACATACCAATCCATATGGGGTTATTTTATCCTATTTACCCAACCCCTCCGCTCGGGCAGGATATGACACAAGGTCAATTTTTAAGCGGAGTTTATCAGGTTTGAATTCAGAGTTTTCCTTCTCCTAGACTAGTTGCCTCACCAAGGCTGAAGAACCCAGTCTGCTCTACTACTTACCCATAGCTGGAGGGAGAATAATTGGATTCATTCCCAAGGGTATTAGTGCAATGTGAAATGCAATCAGTCTCGTCGAGGATTTGAACTCGTGTCGCCGGGTCCAATTCCTACGACTAAAACCATTACACCACGGGCACCTCCAAATATGAGGTTATTTTATGCCTAAAATTGCGTACATTATACGTTCACATTTACATTTTCGTGTAGTTTCTTACGTTTTTGCACACGTTTATTAAGTATTCTTATATAATACAAATAATTTGCAAACGGATATATTTGACCCATACATGGGACCTTAACAGGTACTACCACAGCAGGTTAGAATGGACTTGGGTGTAATGGTAATGAAGGAGTACTTCATACTCCCCAGAGCTCCAGAACTGGAACCTTAACACAGGATGCAGCTTTGAGTCATACCCAGGACACCATTTTTTTGGAGAGGTGTCTTACTCCTCTGTAGGGGGATACAGTCAGCATATTCTAAGGCCCACAACAGAGTGGGATCGGTTGATGTGAAATACGTTAACAGAAATCAAGTTAAATGTATCGCCAGTAAAATGATACATTCATCGTGTGGTGAATTTATCCTGTGGTAAATTTATCATCATTAGATTTATCGCAAGTAAATTCATAGAACAGTTCTATTCGACTTAAATTCATAGAACAGTTCTATTTCTTACAATTCGATTTAAAGTCATTTGTTTGCACGCAGTTTAAATGTCAAACAGTTCTATTTGACCTATAGATAGGATCCTATCAGGTGCTACTAATCTGGATCAGAATGAGCCCGGGAGCAATGGCAATGAAGGGATACTCCATATTCCTTAAAGTTCCAGTATTACTGGAATCTCATCATCAGATTGTTTAATGTCATTATCGGGATACTTGCTGCAGATATCCAGTCGGTGTATTCTACAGCCCCAGTCTACTGGGCTTATCGAAATCGAAGAAGAAGAAGGAGAAGAGAGAGAGAGAGAGAGAGAGAGAGAGAGAGAGAGAGAGAGAGAGAGTTTTAAATGTTTAGGTTGGGCTGGTCTATTTGTTTAACGGCATATAACTCCCTTTTGGTTTTTTTAATGCCGATGTCTGATCCATTTATTATAATTATTTATTGGTTTGTTTGGTTCGTTGTTTTATTTTACGGCGTATCAACCCTTTTCGGATCATTTATCGCCAGATTAAGTCATTTTGATAAAAACTTCAAACAGTACAGTTTTTTGTTGTTTACACAGAGTTAGATGTAAAAACTTAATTTCAAACAATTCAGTTTAGCATAATTACACAGTTTTATTCTATTTGATCCATTGATAGAACCCTATCAGGTGCTACCGCTCCGGGCCAGAGCAGACCTGGGAGTGATGGCAATGAAAGAGTACTCCGCTTTCGCCAAAGCTCCATCATTACTGAACCCTCGTCATGAGATTGTTTAGTGTCATAACCAGGACACTCGTTGGGGGAGTCTGCAGAGATGCAGTCGGTGTATTCTACAGTCCTAGCTTACTGGGCTACAGGACAGTCATTGGGGGGAGTCTCACTCCTCTGCAGACATGCAGTCAGTGTATTCTATAGCCCCAGCCAACTGGGCTACAGGACACTTGTTGGGGGAGTCTTACCCTTCTGGAGAGATGCAGTATGTATATTCTACAGCCTTAGTTGACTGGGCTACTGGACACTCGTTGGGGGAGTCTTACCCTTCTGGAGAGATGCAGTATGTATATTCTACAGCCCCAGCCAACTGGGCTACAGGACACTCGTTGGGGGAGTCCTACCCTTCTGGAGAGATGCAGTATGTATATTCTACAGCCTTAGCTGACTGGGCCATAATCCGTTTGGTTTGTTTTATTTGTTTAAGGACACAAGAACTTCTAATGGTTTATTTAATGTCAAAATTGGATTCATCTATAAATTATCAAAATCTTAGCTATTTATATTTTCAAGATATTTACGTGCGTATCTGTACAGAATGTTCCAAGGACCTGAATTTCTAGCATGGTTATTGATTTGACCTCTGACTCCAATATAAACTCAACCCCTTTGACTGAGGCCTAGAATACGCCGACTGCATGCTGTGTTGAAGGCTAAGACACCTGAACCCCTAAAAAAGTATATCCTGAGTATGATACTAAACTGCACCCAGTGATAAAGTTCCTGGTCCGAAGCTCTAGGAAGTGAGTAGTCACCTCCTACGTTGCCATTACTTCTGGGCGCATTTTTACCCAAAGTACCTGGTAGGATCGCGTGATATCTTTGTTTGATTTTATTAAAAATCAATTTTTTTAAATTCTTGATAACAGTTTGCACTCCATTCAGAGGAAAACTGTTGTTGCAAAGATTTATAGAAATAACTCGATCTCACCAAGTTTAGATTTAAAGCAAATCGTTAATGCTCTGTGCGTCAAGGTCTTGATTAAATTAATTTTTTGTCCTGCAGAACAAAAGGAATCCAAACTGGTATATAGACCTGTAAATGTAGGTTTACGATATATTGAAGTGACATAACACTAAGGAGTCATACAAACCAAAACATCTAGAAAGAGCAATGCGAAGTTAATTTCTCCGTTCAGTGTAAATTTAAGAGCTGGATGGATATTATCAAGGGAAGTAAAAAATGAGTCTGCCTCCGTCAAGTATCGTCAATATATTTGGGATAATGTTTTAAATGATTTTGAACTTCATTCATTCATTTACTTTAAAAACATTGATATTGCAATAAAGTGTTTACCCGTTTAAAATTATTGTGAACTTTGTTAATACATTGGCTTTTATTATCTCGCCAAACAATTCAAATTAATATCACTGAATTAACGAGTCATTTTTGAGATCTTTTTCACTGACCTTCCACATCAATTTCACAGAAATTCTATTCTCGTTCATGTCAGTATTCAATTATCAGTCAATTTAGATATTACATGATTGAATTAACGATTCGTTAATAGAGAGTTATGAATGCAACAAAAAATTATACGAAGTGGCTTCTTCTTAACCAGGCATTCCAACAATGTGACGGTAAACCAACAAAATCTAATAGTATTGTAAGATACAGCTGGTACGCTCTTGGTTAATGATAATGTTGCATTAGTGCTGAAACCAAGCCTGATTACAGAGCTATCATCTGATAAAGGCTTTGTTGACTATACTGCAATTGTTTTGTTTTCTACAGGAAGTGTACACGTGCGCGAGTAGAGTGTTCGCCAATGCCCTGGTATCCCGGGGTTTAATCCCAGGTCGAATCATACTAAAGACTCAAAAAATGGTACTTGATGCCGTCTTGCTTAACACCTCGCATTATAAGGTAGGAATCAAGGGTAAATTGGAACACTCCAGGGAAAGGGGTAGCGCCCTCCTCAACACCTCGGTGTAATAGCTATTGGAAAGGAAGCCTTCGACTACGATCGCCAACTTTTACCTTATATATATATATATAGTGCGACAAAAACACCTTCTACATTTTAAGATACCACCTGTGTAGTGCAAGTGTACTTAGGCAAGTGGCAATGGTAGCTCCACCAGGCTAAAGCCTTATGATTTTTCGTTCCGATACAATTAGTTATTTGCCCAGTCGACTGGGGCTATAGAATACACCGACTGCATTTCTGTATAGGGATAAGACTCCACCTCAATGAGTGTCCTGTTTTATGACACTAAACGATCTGATGGTGAGCCTCCAGCATTGGGAGATGCAGGGTACCTCTTTACTTCTATCACTCCCAGGTCCACTCTAGTCCAGAGTGATAGCACCTGATAAGGTCCTATTTATGGGTCAAATAGAACTGTTTGACATCTAAACTGAGTGCAAACAAATGACTCATGCTAAATTGAATGGTTAGAAAAAGAACTGTTTGATGATTTAACTGTTTGTAAACAAATGAGCAATGTTTATTTAAATTGTTAGTGATACATAGCAACACTTATAACCATTTAACTTTTTCGACTTAAGCTAAATTGAATTGTTAGAAATAGAACTGTTTGATCCTTTAACTGTGTGTATTTATAAAATGTGTTTACAAATCGTGTATTTTTAATATATATGTAAAAACAGGATCTGGTATTAAATAATCAACAATAGTTGATATGCCATAAAACCATATCAAACCAAACCAAACAATTAGTTACGATCATAGCTTGGACCGCTACACATCACACTTTTGCTATTGAAAAATTTTCTTTAAGACAAGTCGATAAGTAATTGCTACACAGAGAGCTTTTTGTGCTCATTTCATGTGACGCCGGAATGATGCTGTTCCGTATAAAAAATCGTTATGGGTTGAAAATTCTATCCGAAACAACGACATTCCGACGTAACATGAAATGAACGAGAAAAATTTCTGTGTAGCAATTACAGATTCACCAGTCTCACCCCCCCATAAAAACAACATTTCCACAGCAAACGCACGTTATGCACCTGTCCAAACTACTATGATTGTAACTGACTGTATCTGGAAAAAAATGGTTGGATATTAGTTAGATTGTACTACCATTACTATTTACCTAAATTCACTTGTACTACGTATGTGACAGTTTAAGATGTGAAAGGTATTTTTGTTACACCATTTATATATATATATATATATATAAATATAAATATATATATATAAATATATATATATATATATATATATCTGTCTATATATATATATATATATATAGTTTCGGTAATTCATAATCACGTGATCCTGATCTGTGATTTCTACACCAACTTATTGCGTGTTCAAACACGATGTCAACTGCACTTAGTGAACGCTCTCATTCAAAATATTATTTGATCACAGAAAATAACTTGAAAATGACCAACAAAGGTCGAAAGTACATGTACTCAGGTCACAACATCAGAGATTTCGGACAATCACTAAAGAGCCTTCATCCTTTGTTGCAACATCTAGCTCACGAACATGAAAAGGCTAATAAAAAAAAGCCTAACTCTAAATCGACTACGAGTATCCTGGATATGACACTAAACCATCTGATGGTGAGGTTCCAGTAATGCTGGAGCTTTGGAGAATGCAGTGTACCCCTTCATTGCCATCGCCCCCAGGTCCACTCTGGCTCGGAGTGGTAGTACCTGATAGGGACTTATCTATGGGTCAAATAGAACTAGACCCTGAACCTTTGCTAAACTGAATTTCTTGAAATAAGACTGTTTTGACATTTAAACTGCTAAACTAAATTGTTTGAAATAGAACTGTTTTTGATATTGAAACTGCATACTTATGCTAAACTGAACTGTTTTGAAATAGAACTGTTTTTTAAAAAGAACTAAACCGTGTACTTATGCCAAACTGAATTGTTTGAAATAGAATTTTTTTGGACGTTGAGACTGTGTACTTATGCTAAACTGAATTGTTTTTAATTAGAACTGTTATTGACATTTAACTGAACTGTTTTGATATTTAACTGTAAGCAAAAAAATGTACTTACACTAAACTGAATTGTTTGACATTTAATTCGACGTTAAATAACCCAAAAAGGGTTGATATGCCATGAAACAAAACAACCAACCAATCAATTATAAAACCTTGTCTGTCATCTTAAATAAAATATACCAACTATGTATCTACTTTATATATATATATATATATATATATATATATATATAAGTGTTTAACTTCTTCATTGTTTTGATGATAGGGTTTTAGTCATATGCATAATGCTACCATCTATTGCACAATGATATAACTTGCTCTGTATAATGGTGCAATATCATGTTAACTTTGTCAATAGAGGACGCCGCTGTACACGTACGCGTGCAAAAAAATTATCAACATAAATATGTAGTTCCATCGTGTGTGACCTTGTTCAACTCCATAAAAATATTGACTTCCCTCGTCACAGTGGTCCATAGTTATAGTGATGCTTATGCTTAGGAAGGAGTGAAAGGCACTAATATATATATATATATATATGTGTGTGTGTGTGTGTGTGTGTGTGTATGTGTGTGTTTAAATAGATTTCAAATACTAATTACGTCATATAATTGTGAAAAAGAACGCTACAAACAGAAATAGAGTGCAATAAGTTTTCACATGTGATTCAAATGATACATTACATATTATTAACTGACCTGATGTAAATGTAAAAACCGAAAAATTTAACGGCAAATAATTCAACTACAAATTTGATTATACCCCCTATATATATATATATATATATATATATATATATATATATATATATATATATATATATATATCGTTGACTTTGCATCGCTAATATTATCCCTCATGGTGCTGACGATGGTTCAGTAGAACCGAAACGCTATAGTGTCGACTTCTTAATAAATCTCTCCTTCCACTTGGATTACCTTGTTATCAATTTTTTACACACACACACACACACACACATATATATATATATATATTAAAACAGTGTTGGTTGTCACTAAATCACTTTGTGGGTTTGTGTCGAACCAAGTGCAATATAATATAATATAATATAATGTAATTTAATATAATATGCTTTTTAAAATGTACAGACTGTCCAATTGTCGACTAAATGATATCAGAGATATGATAAAAAGCAAAAACATGTACTAAATAACTATGTAACGGGTTGGAGCTCACAATAAAATCCACTACATTTTGCCTATCATTTGTGGGATTTGAAGGCTTTGAAGGTCAGGGGCTAAGGGCAAGGCTGTGTTGCCTTAGATATCTGACTCCATATTTTGGTTACACTGTTTCACCCCACGTTGACTGGCCGGCGTAATGCCTTGCCCAAAGAAAGTCCCAAAAGAAATATACAAAAAGAAAAGATAGAAAAAAGATAAGAGACGAAAACATTTCTTCTATACTTTCCTTTATTTATTGGGTGAAGGGACTAACCAACGCAACGTCCCAAGACGTAGGCGTGGTGCCCAAAACACCAGACAGCAAAATGGTGTTGTTGGTTCGACGGACACTGCCTGAAAGAGAAAAATAATATCGTCTCTTTTTTCAAGAGGAATCCCTTTTTTCTTTTACGCATGCGTCATCTCCTTTTCCGTTAGAGACCTCTGGGAGTTTCTTCAAATTTAATTGTTTTCTTTTTATCTATTTATTTATTTTTTTTAAATTTAATTTTTTTTATTTATTTATTCGTTCCCTACACATGTAATATTAAGAACAGCCTCTGCTGCAAACACTTCAAATCAACCCACTCCTTTATTAGATTCACAATAAATGAATAAACAAATAAATAAATATAACTTCTTAAGTTTTCTATAAATCTAATTGTCAAAGAAAAAACTGTTATTTATTTACTGAATTGTACACACTGCCAAAATCAATACATGGAAAGTCAGAATGGACATTTATAGTTTTGATTATAATTACAGACACCGAATTAAATCAATGGATAACTACAAACTCATACTTATATATATAAAAAAAAAAACGTTCAAACGGCCACTATTTTAACAAAGACGCAAAGTTCACCATCAGAGAAAGAACTGATCATCCCGCCTACTAAAAAAAAAACGCATTAGATAATATCATGGCGATAACAGAAACGCGTGAAGATAAATGGATTAAACATTTCTAAGAATTGACCCCAAATAGCTTTAACATCCAACTAATCCATCCGCTTTGAAATAGAATGAACAGATAAGGGTTGACATATAAACGAATGCATACGGTTAATTTGAAATACACCCCGCTGATGCTGTACAAATATCTTTCGAGTTTAAAGCTCACTGCCAGGTGTTTATGATAGCAGAGATCATAAAATGATCATTTCAAGACATTTGGGTACCAGAAATAAACTTTCATTTAATGAATAGGAATCTACATTACAAGGTAATTTTTCGTTGCTTCATTTGAGGCATAACAGCTCTTTTAGAATTATTCTAAAAACTTTAAAAGCAAAATTTTTCTTCACAAAAAAGGTCGAAATTTGTTGAGAACAATCAAAAAGAATATAACTAAAAAGAAACATTCTTATCTCTTTTATCAATTTTGTTCTCCCTCTCTCTCTCTCTCTCTCTCTCTCTATATATATATATATATATATATATATATATATATGCGCGGTGCCTTCAATAGGTTTCCAGACTTTTTTGTACAGGCATTTAAAATCGTCGTTGACTGTTGAAAATTCAGTATGTTATTGCTATACATCTTATGAGATGACTATAATCCCCGGTCGAGTTATACCAGAGACTCAAAAATGGTACTTGATGCCTCCTTGCTTAACATTCAGCGTTATGAAGTACGGAGCAAGGGTAAAGTGGAGCAATCCAGGGAAAGGAGTAGCGCCCTCCCCTACACCTTTCTGTAGTAGCTATCGAAAAGGGAGCCTTCAGGTCACCCTCGACTATGGTCGCCAACTTTACTTACTTACTATTAGCTCAAAGCTCTTCAATACTGAAACTTTGTAAACACACACACACACACATATATATATATATATATATATATAAACTAAACCAAATAAATATCTATTCACCTCTTTGAGACAGTTTCATTACAATTAATTTCATGTTCTCTTATAAAAAAAAAAGATTTATAATAATCATCGGATGAGATGGTAACATTTATTTATGATTTTATCTTATCAACTGAGCAATATTAAGAACTGATTTATAAAGCTTTTTTGAATAATAATTCTATTCCACCACACACACACACACACACACACTCATACGCACACACATATATACATAATTTTTCTAACAATATTTATGCCTATTCTTTCGTTCACACACACACACACACACACACACACACATATATATATATATATATATATATATATATATATATATATATATATATATATATATATTGTTGTTGCTTGAAATAGCTTTATCTTGATAAAGGGAGACAACTTCTGGTTTCTAAAATTGAAAATAAATTACCCAAAATCTATCAACAACAGCAGGAATTAATGTAAAAAATATTTTATAAAATAGAATTCCTACAAGGAGGTGAGGCACGCTTAGTGTAATGGTTATCATTGTCGGAAATGGAATCGGCGAGCCGAGTTCAATTCCTGAAAAAAGGTGTTTTTATTCTACTTTATGTCAATGTCCTTCGAGAAGGCATGAATCTATCTCTTCACACCCTAGCTATGTGAAAATTGTATGGCAGACTGGCTTCTTTGGCTTTGGTTAGGCAACTAGTCAAGAAGAAGGAAAACTCTAAATTCAAACGAGCTGTACTTCGCTAAAAATTGATTCTGCCCATGACGGAGGGTTTGGGTAAATACGTATGAATACATATATCATGTTCCATTACCAATTTGACTTACCCTTTGAAAAGGAAAAAAAAAAAAAGGAAAAAAATAAAAAAAATACGCAATGATGATGTAGGGAAACAAATAATTTTCTCCCTCTGAGAATGGACGTATCCATTGGATGGCTTGTAACAGTAACAGAAAACCTTTCTCAGTCTTTTCTGTCTCTGTTCTTTGAACAGTGGAAGCATTTTCTCCGACCCTGCCATTAAACTAATGTAACGTGGATTGGGCATTTTACCTCTCCCCTCCATTATCAAATAAACCTTTTTCAATTTTTGTACTTGTTCCACTCGCTGTTTGTTCATAGGACAATATGTACATATTTCTTGTATATTTTTTCAGTTCTTATGTATGTTTATTATGTATATATTAAATGTTTCAGCATGTGTAAATGAACTTATCTAGTTTTCCTTCTCTTTATTCAGTGTTAATATAACACAGATATACTGATGCAAATATTGATCCTTGTTGAGTGTTGACTCGACTAAATATATTTCCTAGCACTAAAAAAACCTAATATACAAGAATTGCAAGCTGCAAACGTTCTTGGCAATGTGAATTCCAGCTATTTTTGTAGAACTTGTAAAATTCCGTAGTGTGCTGTTTGCCGAATTCTTCATGCTTCTGGTTTGGATAACAAAGAATAACAGAATAAACTAAAGATATTGGTTCGAGTAGTTTAGAATTTGGTTGAAAGATGCCAAAAGAAAATGGTGAGTCTATTGACAATTTGGTGTAATTTTAATAAACTTCATTGTACTTGGTTTTGTTATGTTTCTTTCTTGTAAAATTATCTGGTGCATTTAAATAAATTTTGCCAAACACACACACACACACACACACACACACGCACACACACAGAATAACCAAAAGTCACAGGGAGCAAGGTCTGAACTATAGGGAGGCTGAGGAACTGTCTTGATGTCCATCTCGTTCAAATAGTCTTTGACAAGAATGGAGTTGTGGACTGGTGCATTGTCCTGGTGGAAATGCCACTGACCCGATTTGAAGTGTGCTGGCCTCTTCCCAAGGAATCTCTTCCTGAACTCTCTTAAACCTCAACACAGTAACCCTAACTCTAACCCTAACCCTTTGGCCTATCAACTCTGGTCTATTAACTTCCTTACTCCTCCCACACCTCTCATCATCTCGCACAGACTCCCTGCCTCCCTTGAATCTCTTATGCCACTCAAAAACTGATGCTCGATTCATGCAAGATGGTCGAAAAGCAGTCTGAAGAATTCTATACGTTTCTGTGGCATTTTTTCCAAGTTTAAAACACAATTTTATTGCATATCGTTCTTCCTCACGTCCAGATTGCATTTTTGAAATTCACCAGCTGTGACAATCAGGCTTTAGTAGGGTGTATTCCAATTGCTTCTGTAGCTGTTAATTTGAACCTGAAATCATAAAAAATGGTCACTGATCTCATAAGATATATAGCAATAAGATACTGAATTTTCAAGAGTCTACGACAATTTTAAATGCATGTACAAAAAAGTCTGGAAACTTATTGAAGGCACCACGTATTCATTTGTTACAAATGCGTTTCTCAAACAACAAAAAGCCATTACATGACATGACGCAATTTGAACATATCAACCAGTATTACTTTGTTTTTTCACATAGCAACATCTACAAGCCCTGATGAAGACTTCTAATTGAACCAAAAATTTATCTCTCATAATTATTTCTCATTGGAAAATAATCTTGATAAAATATTGTTGTATTCAGAAAAAAGATTGAAGTCGAAACGCGTTAGTAAATAAACAAACCATCGAACATATATATTTCTTCCGTTTTACCTTTTCTACGCACACACACACACTCACACACACTCACACACATATATATATACAAATATGAATACATATATGAATACATATATATATATATATATATATGTATTTTCACGAAACTTCTTCGACAGGTTTACTGTCGGTGAATGTGACAAGCGTTAGGTCTCGACCCTTTTTACCTACGTCTATCTCCCTGTATACGCCAAGCGTGTTGCTTGTATTAGGTCGGACAATATTTTATTGTTATTAAACTACAAGCGAACAGGGAAAACTGTGGCAGAGATTTTCGAATAAGCCGAGAATGAATACAACACGAAATGCGCGATTCAGAATACAAATTATTTTATTATCAACCCCCCAAAATAAAGGCATGTATGCAAAGTAAAATAGTCTTAGCGACAGAAATAAAAAATTTTATATTTTGACAATTTGAGGACAATTCTCCTAGAATTCGTCTTGTGATTATGTGAGCAAAAGATTTTTTTTAATGTATTTTGTCTGCGGTAGGAATGGGGTAAGCAAAAAGTCGAACAACATTAAAATGAAAGCTTATCTTACTTCTCTCTCCCCTTTTCTTTCATCTCTTCTTTTTTTATGTCTCCTTCTTTTTTGCTTCTGGTGTCGCGTTTCACCGACCGATAATTTCTCTTTCCTTCTTTCTTTTTTTCATGGTAAATCTTCAAATCGTTTCTTGTTCTCTAGTTTTTCTTACTGTCAGTCGGCGAACAAAATAGTCATGGATTTTCTATCGTTTTCTGACAGCATTTTAATCTTCCCATATGAGTTGGCCTGAGGAAGACTGTTTACTCTTTGCATCTCAGACACGTCTGTTTGTTAAGGGATCACTGGGCCAACTGACTAGTCTGATTTTTCTTCTTTGCAGATTCGATCTTCCCGCAGCCTCGTATCACGTGGGCTTCTTGGTCAGTCGGCATACAGCCTTTAAATTGGTCACTTGTTGCTAGGGGCTGCTTGCTAGAGTTCATACACCCATATTTGGGAAACTTGACCGTCAATCGGTTAGCACACACCCTTGACCCGAATTTAACCCTTCCGACTTCTCAAATACTTCTGAAGAAAACAAAAAAAAAGGCAGAGAGAGAGAGAGAGAGAGAGAGAGAGAGAGAGAGAGAGAGTGTGTGTGTGTGTGTGTGTATGTGTGATAGAGAGAGAAAGAGAGAGAGAGAGAGAGAGAGAGAGAGAGTCTAGATTTATGAGTAAAATATGAATTTGATTATCCCCAGGGTCCAAATTCATAACTGTATATATATACATATACGATGGATGGTTAAAGTACTGGACTGTGGCCTCGAAGTAAACGAGTTCAAATTTCAGTTTTGTTATTACGTTCACTTTCGTACTAATACCCTTGGGAAAGGTATGAACTTTCTCATTCTCCTGCAGTTTAGGCATTAAATAACCTACAAAGATTGATTTTGCCATTATAAAGAAAGCAAAAACAAACCTTATATGCGTTATCTTATATCATTGTGGTTGCTTACAGTTTTCGTATCCTACAGGGAAGTCCCGCTATTATGTTTACTTTCAGACTAATGCCTTTGGAAAAGGGAGGAATGCTCTTATTCCCCTAGCTATGGGTTAAATAGTATCACTGCTGTTCCTCTACAATGACTTCTTTGGCATTAAATAACCTACGAATGCTGAAATGTTGATATGCCATTGATACGCTATTAAACAACGAAATCAAAACAAACCATACATGAGAAAAGGAAGGCATTACAAAAAATTGGATTGTATATTTCCTTATTAGGAAATATTTCCTTATAAGGATTGCTTCATCAGAAATTAAATTTTATTTCGTAAAAACGAAGTCTACAAATAACATGTTTGTTTTGCTTAATTTGTTTAATGGGGTATCAACCTTCGTGGGTTATTCAATGTCTAATCTACCCTTTTAGGAGAATTGTAGGGTACTTTTTAACCATTTGCTGGGAAGATACAGGGTTCATAATTTTCCCAAGGGTATTAGTCCGAAAGTGCAACTGGAGATCGAACTTATTCATTATGATGTCGCAGTCCAGTACAAAGCCACAAAGCTACGGGAACTCTCTACAAAATGACAAAAGAAAGACAAACGTATCACTTTATATATATATATATATATATATATATATATATATATACCGAATAAGTTTTGGACCTTATCATATAAATTTTGTTTTATTTTTTGCTCTTTATGTCTTTTAGCAATATATAATGGTAAATAAAATTAAAATTCATTGAAATATGTCAAATTAATTTTCAATATTGACTTCTTTTCCTTAAAATGTTATATTTTATTCTAAACCATACAAAAATTATATATATATATATAAATTTATATATCTTTATATTAACCTCTCTCTCTCTCTCTCTCTCAATATCTCTCTCTCTCTCAATATATATATATATATATATATATATATATACTGAGCCACATTAAATACAAAATAAACAAAAAAAGCACAAAAAACTTTACAAACTTTTGATTAATCAAAATGACCCACTTTGGCCGCTATCACTGCTTCACAGATTCTCGGCATTCTTTCCACCAAAGACAGGATGTAGACCAAAGATAGTTCAGCATAGCTTTCTTGCAAGAGTTGCCAGAAGTGAGCCGTACTTATGGTTTGTTAATATATATATATATATATATATATATATATATATATATATATATATATATATATATATAGGAGCGCTAAGTGCAATTCGAGATCAAACCCTTGACGGAGATGTTTGTGTTTCACTTCATGTTAATGCCTTTATGAAAAGCATGAATCTACCTGTTCCCCCTCAAGCTATAGTTAAATAGTTGAAAAGATTATGTTCTTTAGCCTTGGTAAGGAAAATTGTTTACCAGAAAGAAAAGTTAGAATTGAAACTAGTGGTAAAGTAAGTTAGTAAAGTTGGCGACTGTAGTCGAGGGCGACCAGAAGGCTCCCTTTTCAAAAGCTACTACACCGAGGTGTTGGGGAGGGCGCTACTCCTTTCCCTGGATTGCTCCACTTTACCCTTGATACGTACTTTATAATGCTGAGTATTAAACAAGGAGGTATCAAGTACCATTTTTTAAAAGTCTTTGGTATGACGCGACCTGTGATTAAACCGTGGTCTCCCGGACTATTGGCGAAGATCGTGAAGGAAGTGTGAAGTACATACACATACACACACACACACATATATATATATATATATATGTGTGTGTATATATATATATATATATATATATATATATATATATATATATATACCTGTCTGCGTACGCACGTGCATGCACTTATACAAAAACAGCTGAGTAATCTTGGAATTTCCGGGATCTGTAAGGTGTTTCCCGTAGAAACAAATCTTCCAGCTAATCTACCGGATATGATTTTTCATATTGATATAGCAGACAACATGTATTAAGTTCTATTTTTAGATTCATTCATTCATTTAGATATTTTTTTGATTTGGAATATATTCCCAAATTTACCAAATTATCTTTTCTGTGTTTTTGCTAAAATTTATTTAGTTGTATTGTAACTTGAACAAAAAGTGACATTTAAAAAAAATATATAAATATTTCAATTATTTCATAATTTACTTGAATCATGGCACACATTATTTCATTTTATTGTATTGCATTTATTGAGAGGACTATTATTCGGGTCTAATTAATTTCGAAGTGAAAACTTCATTATCAGAGATTTAAAAAAAAATGAATGTATCTAAAATTAGATCATTTAAGAAAAAGTCCCTGATGATGAAGTTTTTACTTCGAAATTAGACCCGAATAATTATTTTGCATTGCATTGCAATAGCCCTCTAAATAAATACAATACAATATTTTAATCAATTTGTATTCCCACAATTTGGACTAAATGTACAGGGGCCCGTAAAACTGTGAAAACTTATTTTTCCATTTGCCCCTGCAATTAATTCTTGATCATAAAAACATTTTGTGCTTGTTCAAATACTTTTATAAAGGAACAGTGCTTTTAAAATATTCTTTACGGGTATTGCTCTCTAGAAAGAACAGGTCACAGTTTTTTGAACAACAACGAGTTACGACGTAACAGTTTCACATCATGTCAAAAGGAGAGGAATCGGAGGTGCTTCGACCGGTGGAAAACTCACTGGAATAAATGTGTTGAATGTAAAGCAGACAATTTTGAAGAAAACGTGTCATTCGGAGTTCATTTCTTACTTTGGTGAATAGTCCCGTGTGTTATTTTTCGAATAAATCTTTAAAATAATAATAATAATAATCAACAAAAAAGAGAATTTGTAAAATTATCGACTTTGCTGTCCCGGCTGACCACAGAATAAAGCTGAAAGAATGTGAAAAGAAAGATAAGTACCTCGACCTTGATAGGGAATTGAAAAAACTATGGAACATAAAGGTAACAATTATACCAATTTTAATTGATGCTTTTGGTACAGTAACTAAAGGATTATTGAAGAGACTGGAAGACCTGGAAGTTGGCAGACGAGTGGAGACCATCCAAACTACAGCATTATTGAGAACGGCCAGAATACTGAGAAGAGTCTTGGAGACTTGAGGAGACTTGCTGTCACTCAAACTCCAGTGAAAGACCATCATCTAACGCTGATGTAAAAACCTTAATGAGTAAATAATAGTAATAATAATGATAATAATAATAATAATACAAACATATCACCTAATTCCAGCCAGAATACCAAACCTCGTGATAATTACCAAAAAAGAGAACTTGCCGTTTTGTGGACTTTTCCTTCCCAGCGAACCATTGAGAGAAAATCAAAGAAAGCCAAAAGAGAGACAAGTACTTAGACTTTGTCAGAGAACTAAGACAGCTGTAAAACATGAGGGTGACGGTGATATCAATTGTAATTGGTGCGCTTGGAACGGTCCCCAAAAGCCTGGAAAAGGGATTGAAAGAGATGGAAATTCGAGGACGAATCGAGACCATCTAAACTACAGCATTGTTGAGATCGGCCAGAATACTGAGAATACTCCCGGAGACTTGAGGAGACTTGTTGTCACTTAAACTGCAGTGAAAGACCATCAGCTAACACTGGTGTGAAAAACTTGTAAGGAGTAAAATAATAAGAAAGAATCATAACCGTCAAGTCAGAGTTTTCAAAAAAGAACGCTGACTGAACGGTTGTAATTCTTTCTTTGTATACACTTTCTCTTCTCCGGTTATTTTATAAAAAACTTTCATCGTTGTTCATGCAACAATTTTTTCTCCATCACAAAGTGCTGATGAAGGTTTAATAAAACTGAAACATTTTAACGTTGACTTTACCATCATAAGTTCATTACATTTAGTTTGTTTGGGTTTTATGGCATATCAACTTTTGTTGGTTATTTAATGCCAAATCCATTTTTATACAAATAAACAGTTCTATTTCAAACAGTTCATTTTAGCTTAAATACACAGTATAATTGTCAAAAATATTCATTTTTCAAGTTATTCAGTTTTGTCAAACAGTTCTAATTCAAACAATTCAGTTTAGTATAAGTATAGTTGTTGTTTACACACTGTTGAATGTCAAAACAGTTCTTTTTCAAACAATTCAGTTTAGCATACAAAAACAGTTCCATTTCAAATAATTCAGTTTAGCTCAAATACGCAGTTTAAATGTCAAAACAATTCTATTTCAAGTAATTCAGTTTAGCATAAGTACACAGTTTAGTTCAATTTGACCCATAGATATGACCCTATCAGGTTCTACCACTTCGGGCCAGAGTGGACCTGGGAGCGATGGCAATGGAAGGATACTCCGTATTCCCCAAAGCTCCAGCACTGCTGGAACCTCACCATCAGATTGTTTAGTGTCATATCAGGACACTCATTGGGAGGGTGGCGTCTTCTCTCTCAGCAGAGATGCAGTCAGTGCAACCGACTGGGCAAATCACATTTAGATTACTTTGTTTTTCTATTTTCTTTATATGTATGTATATATTTGTGCATACATGAGAGTTTGAAGGTGCGCTTTTGTGTGTATACATGTATATGCATATGTATGTGTTCATGTATGCATATCTATCTATCTATCTATCTATCTATCTATCTATCTATCTATCTATCTATCTATCTATCACGGTTTCGCTGATAAATGAATATACTCTCAATATTTGTTTAAAAAATGATATTTTTCTTCTGAAACAAAGATAACAGGATTTGAATCTTAGTTCGTGGAATATTTTACGATGAAAACATATATTATTAAGTATTATTTCTTACAAAAGTCTACAGCGTTTAAGTTCGTAATTGCCCAGTCGGCTGGGGCTGTAGAATACACCGACTGCTTCTCTGCAGAGGGGTAAGACCCCCCCACCAACGAGTGTCCTAGTTATGACACTAAACAATCTGATGGTGAGGTTCCAGCAATGCTGGAGCTTTGGGGAATGCGGAGTACCCCTTCATTGCCATCGCTCCCAGGTCCACTCTGGCCCGGAGTGGTAGCACCTGATAAGGGTTCTATCTATGGGTTAAATAGAACAAAACCGTGCTTCTTTCACCATACTGATTTTTGCATTTAAACTGCATATTTATGCTAAACTAAATTGTTTAAAATATAACTGTTTTGACATTGGAACTGCGTACTAGTGCTGAACTGAATTGCTCGAAATAGAACTGTTTTTGACATCTAAACTGTGTACTTATGCTGAACTGAATTATCTGAAATAAAACTGTCTGACATTTAAATCTGTGTATTGCCTAGTCAGCTGGGGCTGTAGAATACACTGACTGCACCTCTGCAGAGGGGTAAGACTCCCCCCCAACGAGTGTCCTGGATATGACACGAAACAATCTGATGGTGAGGTTCCAGCAGTGCTGGAGCTTTGGGGAATGCAGAGTACCCCTTCATTGCCATCGCTCCCAGGTCCACTCTGGCCTGGAGTGGTAGCACTTGATAGGGCCCTATCTATGGGTTAAATAGAACTAACAGCATACTTATGCTAAAATGAATTGAGTAAACTGAATAGCTTGAAATAGAAACGTTTTTGACAATTAAACCGTACTTACACTTAAACTGCGTGCTTATGCTTAACTGAAATATTTCAAATAGAACTGTTTTTCGACTTAAAACTGTATTTACACTTAACTGAATTATTACATATAACTGCTTAAATAGTTTGAAATGGAAATGTTTTTGACAATTAAACTGTGTACTTATGCTAAACTGAACTGTTTTCAATAGAACAGATAATTTACATAAAAATGGATTTGGCGTTAAATAACCTACAAAGGTTGATATGCCATCAAACCAAACAAACCAAACCATTAAGTTCGTAAGGATACTATGAGGTTAGGATTTTATGGGTGTTAATGGTCTGTGGTTGGTTATTTCTTCTTTCAAATTCCAATTCGTGTTGTTTTCTTTTGCTGGTCATATTAACTGAAATGGAATGAAGGAAAGAAAGAAGGAAAGATAGAGAGACAAAGAGACGAGTGAAACTATCAAGTCTCTACTTTATTACAATACGCCACAAAGTCTTGAAGTAGGAATACCTCTCCGAGCAATAAAATAGCTTCCTACCAAGCCGAAATCCAAATTCTTTCTCTCCGAGTTTCTTTTTGGTGCCAGGAAGTCTCTTTTTTTCCAAGCATGGTCAGATAGTTCGATCTGACAGAGGCTTCCAGGGCGATTTTTATTTCTTTTGTATGTATTTTATTTTGTGTGCGTTTTTTTTTAATCTGATTCTATTTTATCATTTTATTGTTTTCACTTTTATTTATTATTCAATTCTACAATATACAAGAGGTGTACTTATTTTTTGACAACTACATATTCCTAGAGTTACGTTAAATTCATAAAAAGATGTCGGTTTACTCATTTAAAAGCGATTCTGTATATATATTCATGTGTTACATTGCTTATTGAAAGGAGGCGCTCGAGATGCAATGGTTATCGTCGTAAGAAATGGTTTCAGCGACCCCAGTTCAAATCCTAGACAAAGCTATTTGCATTTCACATCGTGCTAATACCCGGGGGGAAAGTATGCATTCAAGTATTCTTCCCACAATGGGTATATAATTAGGCAGACGAGGCTCTTTAACCATGGTTTGGCAACTTTGAAGAAAGCTATGAATCCAACTGTTCTCTCTCCAGCTATGGGTAAATAGTAGGGCAGACTGAGCTCTTTAACCTGGGTTTGACAACTTTGAAGAAAGTAATGAACCCAATCATTCTCCCTCCAGCTATGGTTAAATAAAAGGGTAGATTGGGCTCTTTAAAGTTGATATAGCAATCAGTCTAAGAGAAGGAAAACTCTGGGTCAAATATGTTATTTTCGATTTAGAAAATGTCTTTGTGTACATATATTGTTTATGAGAATAAACTTTTATACAATATTTAAAATAATTGAAATAATAACAATGATGATGATGATGAATAGTAATAGCAGTAGCGAAATAAACGTCAACAATAAAAACGTATCCCTGTGTCCAATGTACACACACAACAATAAATCTTTCTGAAGCAAATCTTTAAGACGATGCTTGCTTTGAGAGCACCTGCTTTTCTTTTGTCCGCTTTGAAGTGATTGGATCATTCTAATTCAAACATTTCAGGGATACACGTGTGCAAAGAATAAACACTAGCATTAGCACTGAAATTGTTGAAACTAATCTCTTCATCGTTAAGATTGATATGAGTTCTTGCTTTAAATATCAACATCGCTGGAAATATCACTAAAGCTACTTGGCAGGAGGTTTAACTTTTCTTTTCTTTTTATGATTCTGTTTACTACAAGAGCTAGTTTCTATTTTTTCAAGTTCCACCATGTGGTATATACAAGCGGACGAGTTTACTGTTTTCCCCCTCGATTATTGCTTAGAGAAAAGTTATAAATAGATAACCTATTCATGTATTGATTCTCAACTGTCATCATTGACATAGGTACTTTGCTACTGTGATCAAAACTAATAAAATTGAATGTATTTTTTTTGTCAATTTTGTTTATATATATATATATATATATATATATATATATATATATATGATTGTTTGTGTGTGTATGTGTGTGTATGTTTAGGCAGCATTTCTTCGTTGAGGCATATTTGATTAAATATTATAGACATCCTTTGTCTACATATTTCTATTTCGATCCTTTCAAATTGCCGTATGGATGTTATGATATCCAGCTGGAATTGGCTTAGAAATTTTCCTCATTTAACTGGTTCCAAAGTTCTTTCGACCCCCTATCGGGCCATCATCAGAGGGTTTGTATATTGCAAAAAGACAATATGTAGACCAAGGCTGTCTATAATATTTAATCAAATATATATATATATATATATATATATATATATATATATATATATATATATATATATATATATATATATATATATGCGTGTGTGTGTGTGTATAAAAGGTTGTTCAATAAGTTCTAAGCCTCATTGAAAAAGAAAAGCTGGAGTTGATCATTTTTGTTGTGGCAATACACAATCACTACTTATAAAATTAGAAACGTGAATTCAGATTTCTGTCTTAATTTCTGTGCAGGAGGGGCCCATAAAAATGTATTCGACAAATTTATGATCTGGATGAAGATTAGAACATTTTGAACGACCCTCGTATATGTATCATCATTATCAAGTCGTGCTGACAGGAGGTGCCTGCGGTGTAAGGAAATGGACACGGCGAAACGAGTTCAAATCCTGGACGAGACTGATTGCATTTCACATAGCACTAATACCCTTGGGAAAGGTATGAATCCAATTATCCTCCCCCCAGCTATGGGTAAATAGTAGGGCAGACTGCGTTCTTCAGCCTCGGTGAGGCAACTAGTCTAGGAGAAGGAAAACTCTGAATTTAAACCTGTTAAACTCCGCTTAAAAATTGACCTTGTGTCATATCCTGCCCGAGCGGAGGGGTTGGTAAATATGATAGCGCGGAGTACCCAGACACTCTCTCCCCATCCGTCCCAATTATCTATCGATTTGGCAGTTCTTCTAGACTGCATCAAGTATCCGCACAAAGATGATGATTGTAAATCTTTGTTGGTCGGTGAATACTGGTTCGTCTATGTGTTGGAGTTCATAAGAGAATGTCACTCATGAGCTCATCCTGATTTCACCAGCAGTACCCAGCAAATCTTGTTTGTCTACCTTGTACAGTGTAACCCGGATATAAGAGAGTTTTTGGGACCGGATAAGTCTCTTATATCCAGGTTTAGTATATTTTGTTTAGGTAAGACAGGCTCTAATTTGGGACCAGAGAAAATCTCTCTTATGTAAACCTTTTACATTTTGAACATTCGATTAAAAAGACTACATTTTTTTAATTGCGGCTTAAATTTCTATTCATTATGAATGTTGTTTTTATGTCTTGAAAGGTATGGGATTTTCCTTCAATGATTATATTACATACTCCACATCTTTTATTTTTGCATTTTGAGATTCCATACGTTGTGTATTCTCCAAATTTAGTTTTTTGGTTGACATAGCGATACTGGCAAATACACCTGACCAAGCCGAAACACTTCTGCATAGTTTGGAACGAGCAGCAGCAAGCATAGGCCTCCATGTTAATGCACACAAAACGGAATATATGTGCTATAACCAAACGGGGGACATCTCCACTCTAGAAGGAACCCCACTTAAACTAGTAGACAAATTCACGTACCTAGGAAGCAGCGTCGAATCAACCGAAAAGGACATCGAAACGAGGTTAACGAAAGCATGGACAGCTATCAATAGGCTATCGATTATATGGAAATCAGACCTAACCGATAAAATGAAACGCAGTTTCTTCCAGGCAGCGGTCACATCGATACTGCTATATGGCTGCACTACATGGACGCTAACAAAACGGCTGGAGAAGAAACTAGATGGCAATTACACAAGAATGCTGCGTGCAATCCTGAACAAGTCCTGGCAGCAACACCCCACAAGACACCAACTGTACGGCCACCTGCCCCCTATCACGAAAACTATTCAAGTTAGACGAACCAGACATGCAGGACACTGCTGGAGAAGCAGAGATGAACTCATAAGAGATGTACTCTTATGGATCCCCACACATGGCCGCGCAAAAGCAGGACGACCAGCACGAACGTACATTCAGCAGCTATGTGAGGATACAGGTTGTTGTCCTGAAGACCTACCTAGGGCGATGAACGATAGGGAGGAGTGGCGAGAGAGGGTCAGGGATATCCGTGCTGCCAGCACGATATGATGATGATGATGAATATGTTTTTAATTCTATCATTGTTTTAAGCTTACCTCGATTGTTTGATATTTCTGTTTATAGCTCTGGTTTGTTGTTGTTGTATATTCATACATATGTTAAGGGTTTTTTGTTGCTATGTTTTTTGAAGTTCGTAGTTCTTCTAATATTATTTTTTCTGCTTATTCGAATCCTTTATTTATTAGTTTTGCAGGATATCGCCTCTGATGGAGGGTTACGCGTAATTCTTCTTGGCAGTCTCGTCATTTTTTTTGCTAGTGACTATGGTGCAAATCCTACGTGTGAGGGTGTAAATATTGAATTTTATGCAGCGTTTGGGATGGTCGCCATTGAAATTGGATTATTATTGGGTGTATTGGAGTTTGCGGTAAGTATTTGTGATAATCTGGTCTTTTGACGCTAGTTATTTAAAATTGTATTCAATGGTGAATTTTGTTTTAGACTGTAGATTTTGGAATATGTAAATCGTTAAAATTCCCCCATGAGCATTTCCAAAATATGAAAAAGTCATCCACATATCTTTTCCATGATCAAAAAAGTTCTGTTTTTATATTGTAGCTGAATTTCCGCCCTATGTTTTCATATATATTTTCCTCTAAGTATTATAATATTAGGGTAGTGTACATTAGTGCCACTTTAGTTCTCATAGCTGTTCCTAGGGTTTGGATGTAATTTTTGTTACTGAATTGGAAAGAGCTATTGTTTAGGATTAGTTTTATACCATCAGTGATAATTTTTTTGTTAAATCTTGGGTGTAATGTGTCTGGGTATTTTTCAATCCAAAACGAGATAGCCTATTTTCCTAATTCATGGATATGTGGCGGTTTCGGAGAACACTATTGTTTTTAGGCACACACAAATGAATTACGAAACTATTCTTTAACAACACACAACAGCGAAAGTTCTTTATTTGCAGCTTTGAATATTTGGTTTGTTCTTGGTGCTGCAAGACTCGTGGTATTTAGGCTTGTTGGATGTTTGAGACGAAATGGTTTAGCGAGGTGTTGAGATGGCAGCGTGTCGTTGGACGTGTGAGGGAAGGTCACCGTGTAGTTTTGTGTGTCGAGAGCGGAATGGCACTCGGATCGACATAGTAAATTTTTGGGGTGACAAAAAGTGGTGCCTGTGGAAGGCATGCTGAATGTTTCTAATTTATATTCCACTGGGATTCCTCGTAAAGAATCCATTAATTAGATGGTTCCCTCGTTGAGTGTCCATGTTGCTGCTGCTAGTGTTAAAGCCACAGTGAGTTGTCCCCACTGGGTGGCTTCTTTAGCTAAAAAGCATCGCTAAGCAGGGACGACCAGAGAAACGTCTGTTCTGGTCGCCGCCTCAAGCTGAAGAGAGTGTGTTTGGCCGCTCACCCGTTTTGCTAGCCGGAAATGAAGGTCCGGGCTGAATAGGATATATCATCCTGATTGGGTGAAATTCAGTGTTGAATTAAATTGCGCGCCAAAACAAAATACGAGATTTTCCTCTTCTCTACAGATATATATATATATATATATATATATGAGAGAAATGCAAACAAGTAAAAATTTATATTTCATAGGCTTTGTATATATATATATATATATATATATATTTGTATATATATATGTACAAAGCCTAAGAAATATAAATCTTTTCTTGTTTAAATTTCTCTTATATATATATATATATATATAGACGTGTGTGTGCGTGAGTGAGTGTGTGTATGTGTGGTTAGTCACCTCCTCATGTTAATCTCATGACTATAAATTTTATGTATCTGTAAAAAAAAATTTTTATTCAGATGAAACATATCCCAAGAGTCATATGAAAATTGTAATCCTTTTATTTATCTAATGATTTTTATTTTTATTATGATCCACTGGCCAATAATTGAGCACTTTTCTGATTTAAGAAAAAAACTGGTATTAGGTCTTACGTTATTTCTTAACACGCAAATTCACCTTGATTGGTAGAAATGAAAACACATGTGGAATGAATATACTAGTCTAAGTGCTTCTTATTTTTAACATTTTATGTATGTGTGTGCATGTGCGTATTTTTGTATATGTCTATGTGTTAATGCACGTGCGTTTGTGTGTTAATATACGTTTAAAATTTAGTACGTTGTCGGTATTTACTGCGTCTATAACCGAGGCCACCAGTGGTCTCGCTTTGACTCTCTCAGTCGCCACTAGAATCTCTGATGTTAACCGCTCAATGTCTGGGTCAGCGAAACAGTTTACAGACCCACATACACACAGTGACACAAAAGCAGACACTCACACAAGCGAACATGGAACTTAGGTAGAGCTAAAAATTTTTTCGGTTGGCTGTTGTTTTATTACATTTCCTTCATACTACAGCGTAACCTGGATATAAAACACCCGGATATAAGAGAAACCTGGATATAAGAGAGATTTTCTATGGCCCCAAATTAAAGCCTGTGTTAATGTATATAAAATATGCCAAACCCGAAGTCTCTTATATCCGGGTTAAACTGTATATAATAAACTGAAAAAAAGAAAATTATTTACAGTCAAAATCTAGCTTAAAACAAAAATATATTCTTTGAAAAACATGGAGTAAAACACATTTGAGATATTTAAAGATTATTTGTATTATATCAGACAGATATCTATTCGTCTAAGCTATTATTAGAAGGATTCAATTTGTTTTATTAGAGCTGATTTTCATGGGGCGAAAATAACTAGCTACGTTATTTTTTCTTCTTCGTGTAATATTATGAACACAGTTCATAAAATTTATCTAAATTAACATTTAAAGGCATGAAAATAAAACACTTCGTGATGGTTCGAATTCAAAGAGAAATGTCTTGTTCTGTGGGAATTTTTCTGGCTTCGAAATAGATAGACTTGAGAGAATTTCTCCACGGGCTGAGTCCGATAAGACCGACTCCCGGAGTCGCCAGTCGAGGGCGACCCGAAGGCTCCCCTTTCAAGAGCTACTACATTGATGTGTAGTGGGGGGATACTCTTTTCTCTAGATTGTTCCACTTTCCCTTGATTCGTACCATATAATGCCGAGAGTTAAGCAAGGAGGTGTTAATTACTACATTTTGTGTCTTTGGTATGACACGACCTGGGATTGAATCTCGGTCTCCTGGCCCATTGGAAAAGACTAACTATTATGCTAATGAGCGAGTATCTATGCCAACGAGTCGGTGTGAATACGTACACACACGCACAGACAGATAGATAGACAGACAGACAGACACACACACACACACACACACACACACACACACATATATATATATATATGTGTGTGTGTGTGTGTGTGTGTGTGTGTGTGTGTGTGTGTGTGTGTGCGCGCGAGCGAGTTTTGACGACATTATTTTTCAAACCAAGGTTCAAAGTAGTTTCACCAACGAGTCATGAATGCTCAGGGTTGAAATTCACCAGCTGTGACAATCACGCTTTAGTTGGGTGTATTCCAATTCCTGCTGTAGCTGTTCCTTCGAACCCGAAATCATAAAAATTAGCCTGTCATCTCATAAGACGTATAGCAATAACATACTGAATTTTCAAGAGTCTACGACAATTTTAAATGCCTGTACAAAAGAATCTGGAAACTTATTGAAGGCACCACGTAAATGGTATATGCACAAAGCAGACTGGGGGAGTCCAGGTGGCGTAATGGCTAAGTTGCTTGGCTACAACATCTTAGTAAGCGAGTTCAAACTCCAGTCGTGCAATTAGATTCATTTTCAGACTAATGCAATTTGAAAAGGTATGGCTTTGGCATTAAATGATCCATGAAAACCTTTAAAAAAAAGAAACCAAGTCAAACAAACTAGAATCTTTCGGAGGAAATGAAACACAAAAAATTTTCTGGGACTTTGAGATACAAACGGATCCCTCACTCCTAGAAGACCAGACCTCATGTTAATCACCAAAAAAAAAAAAATTAGTAATCTTGGGATTTTTTTCAGTTCCAGTGGACCACAGAGTGAAAAAGATAGCGAAAAAAAAAAGCTGTGAAGCATGAAAGTGGCCGTGATAGCAATTGTAGTTGATGCCCTCAGAACGGCCTCCAAAGGGCTGGAAAAGAAACTTGTGGAACTGGAAGAATCGAAATCATCGAGATCACAGAATGATTGAAGTTGGCAAGAATACATAGAAGAGTCCCTAAACATCTGAGAAGACTCGCTGTCACTTCGGTGAAAAAACACCGTAAGAATTGGTGTGAAAAACTGGCATGTAGTTAAAATAATGCCGTGAAGAGAAGACAAATTTGATGGTAAAAAGCAATTTAGTTGATCTGAGAATAATCGTCAAATTTGAACAAAAAAAACAAAAACAAAAAAAAACCAACAAAAAAACAAAAAAAAAAAACAAACTTGGACGTTACCCACTGACAGAAATCAATTGGAACAGTTTTGAATGTCGTTTATATATATATATATATATATATATATATATATATATATATATATACAAGCGAGACTGTTGGCAGTAAAGAACTTATAGGAAAAACAAATCGACTTTGAAAAATAACATATGGATATCAACAGAACTTTGCCTGGCGGACGTGGTTAATTAAATACTTTAGGATCTTCACAGAAGACGCAGAAACGATTTGAACGCAGCAGTCTCAACTACTACTACTACTACTACTACTACTACTAATAATAATAATAATAATAATAGGCCTGGAGGACTTGGAAGTTGGCGGACGGGTAGAGACTATCCAAACGACAGCATTACTAAGAATGGCCAGAATCCTGAGACGAGTCCTGGAGAGTTGAGGAGACTTGCTGTCACTCAAACTCCAGTGAAAAACCATCAGCTAACACTGATGTGAAAAATTCTAAAGGAGTTAGAATAATAATGATAATAAATTTTACTTTCTGTGATTTTTTTTCATCACTGTAGTAACTGCTGACTTTTACTGAGCTGCTATGAAGAACGGTTTCTCTCCTAAGTTTTCCTCGGCGCACTCATGAAGTGTGCCATTTTTGAAGTGTTCATGTAGATGTATCTGTTTCAAGTTTTGTTTTTCTTGGATTTTAATAATATCTGTTTTCCTGTTTGTTCTTGTGTTATTTTTTGTTACACCTTTAAAACCAGTTATTCCTGATGTGAAAAACTCTTAAAGAGATAGAACTGTAAATCAGATGAGAAATCGAGACCATCCAGACCACAGCTCTGTTAAAATCACCTAGGATGTTAAAGAGAGTCCTTAGAGATCCGAGGAGACTCGTTGTCACTCGGAACTCAGTGAAAGCCCACTAATTAAAACTATTGTGAAGAACTTGCATAGAGTGAAAATATTAATAATTTCTCCGAGAAAATGATCTTTTTCAGCTCTCTGGCAAAACCCAGTTATAATTCTTGGTTTATTGTTTGTCTTTATTGTTTGTCTTTCTTGTCGTCTTTGACGGTTATTATTATTTTACTTAGCGAGTTTTCCCACCAGTGACAGCAAGTCTCCACAGTTATATAAGACCGTGTGCAATCGGATGATGTACAAAAAAAAAAATCCTTACGAAACAACTACACAAAAAATGATAAATATTAATGTACAATGAACACTATTCCCTAACCTCTTGGCATAAAATAACACTAGACGGATTGACATGCAGTTAAAATCAATCAATCAATCAATCAATCGAAAACTTTTAGGATAAAGTTAATCGAAAAGTATTACAGTATTTCCCGGTTTATAAGACGCGCATTTTGAATTAGAATAATTCTATACCAGTATCACACAGCGTTCTATTTGGGTTTAGTTAGCTGAGAACCTTTTGGCTCAGCACATGAGTTAGTTAGGTGCAAAGTTGAGCGCAGGTGTTAACGTGCGGGGGGGGGGAGGATGTGTCGTTCACAGATGTCAAAATAAAAATTACAGGACCAGGGGATGTGAATGACGTCATGCACCGGAAGCACGCGCGGAGGATTTGGGGGATTTTGAAAATGTCAGTGAGTTGAGAACTAGACTCCGAACGGGAAGGGTCGACTTTCGGGGCTCGCTGAGGTCAGACGAATTTGTGCGCCACGGGTACCACACGTGTTTGGGTGGGGACAGATGGAAAAAACCAGCATAGAAAGATTGTGCCTCTCTCCTGATGTCGAAAAACATTTTAACTCCAAGGTAATGAAAGGTTTCGTACCTGAACTAAGAAGTCGTAAGTGTTTTTCGTGTTTCGGGATTCTTATGTTCTATGTATATATGTTACGAACACTCTATGTATATTTCCCGTATTCATGTATGGCTATGTTATACATTTGCTTCTATCATAACAAAAGAGATATCTACAGAGGTTTGCAATCGATAACTATAGGAAAGGTTGCAAGTGAGCGATAGTGCCAGGCGTTGTGTCATACAGAAGTAAACTTATCCGTTGTAGTGAAATAGTTAGGAAAGTCGACTTGCAGATCGATTACTACTTCGTCCGCTCTTCCCTGTTTATCCAACAGTTGTGAGCTCGTGCCAAATCTAAACTGCACAGGGTAATTAACTGAAATGAGCAATTGCTATTCGTTCCTCTCCTCATCTGACCGATTAAAATAGTTATTCATAATAATCTAATTACTAATTATCTAACAACAATAAACTTTAAAATAATTAAAGATCAATAGGCGAATCATTTATTTCTTTTAATTTAAATAGATTCCATTAACTTGCTCCAAGCGATATGATCTTTTCGAAATGTCAAAATTAAAGAAATAAGAAAAAATGTATTTAGTGATAACAAAATCTTACCACAAAGCTGTATCTTGGTGGGTAATGATTAGCGAGCTAGGATTGTAGAACATTGATAGAGAGTTCGATTCTCACTGAGTGTCCCATACTTCTTGTCTTGTGCAAAATTAAATGGTTAGAGAGATAGTCCTGCAAACCATTGTTAGTGAGTATCCCATACTTTTGGTTTTGTGCAAAACTAAGCTAAGCTTAGTTGCCTCTCCTTGTGTGATGGTTAGCGTGTTGGGCCAGCAGAGCATTAATTGTGGAATTGATTCTCACTGGGTGTCTCATACTACAGGCTTTGGGCAAAACTAAGCTAAGCTTACGTATCTCTCGTAGTCAGTTTGTTAAAGAGTTGGTCAAGTAGATTATTGTTAGTGAGTATGATTCTCACTGGGTGTCCCATGCTTCTGGCTTGGTGCTGTGCTCAGCTTAGTAAATGAACTTGAGTGCCTATCGTTGTATAATAGTTCTTGAGATAGGCTAGCATTGATTGATTGATTTTAAGGGCATGTTAACCCGTCAGCTAGATTTTATTCCTAAAACTAGAGAATCGCGTAACTTGTATGTTTATATTTTCATCTTTGTTCAGTTGTTTTTTAAGAGTTTTTTTTTATGAACATAGTTAACTTTCCAATCGAAATATGGCCACGTGTATTCATAATATGCTCAGAGCTTTATGATTTCCAGTTTTCCTATTTAATACTAATCATTTATACGCAATTTTATGGTTTCAAGTAATAATTTCTATTTAATCATACTCATTTGTTTGCACACTGTTATATGGGTTCAAGTATACCTATCAAATACAAATAATTTTCAAATAGATCTACTCGACCCATAGAGGGAACCCTAACAAGTATAACCATTCCAGGTTAAGGTGAACCAGGAAGTAATGCTACAGAAGGGACACTTCACACTCCCCAGAACTCCAGAATTACAGTTGCACCACCAGATTCATTTTAATGTCATATCAAGGATACTCACTTCTTTTTGGGGGGTGGGGGAGATCTTACTCCCCCAGCAGGAGATATAATCAGTATATTCTGAGCCTCACCAACAGGACCAGATAGACAAGCGAGCTCTATTCTCACTGGGTGCTCTATATTTGTGACCTTGTGCCAAGCTAAGCTTTGTAAATGACAATAGATAATTCATAAGAACCTCTTGAGAGTTTTGTCTTTTATACAAATGATATCTTTGGAGTAAGTTTCTGAAGTTTTCGAAATATTGGTTTGATTTGGTTTGATTTGGTTCTTTTTAAAATTGCCCAGTCGGTTTGGGCTGTAGAATACACCGACTACATCTCTGCAGAGGGGTAAGACCCCATCCTCTCCAACGAGAGTCCTGGATACAAAACTGAACGATCAGATGATGAGGCTCCAGCTTTGGGGAATGCAGAGTACCCCTTCATTGCCATCGCTCCCAGGTCCACTCAGGGTCCTATCTGTGGGTCAAATAGAACTGTTTGACATTTAAACTGAGTACAAACAAATGACTTATGATAAATTGTATTATCTAAAATAGAACTGTTTGATCATTTAACTGTGTGCTAACAAACCACTAATGTTTAATCGAATTGTTGATGATACATAGCAATGCTTGTAACTACTTCTCTGCGTGCGAACAACTGATTAATACTGAATAGAATTATAAGAGCTGGATAGCAATAATTGAAACCATTTAACTGTGTTGAAAAAATAGCAATACTAGTGTGCAAACAAATTAGTTCTAACTCACTTAAAAAAATGAAATTACAGACAAACTAATCTCACACATAGCATGTGCGAGATACGCATATCTATTCAAATGTGTGCAAAAAAAATGACTGATATTGAATAGTTTCTGTTACATACCAATACTTGGAACAATTTAACTTTCTTTCTTTCTTTCTTTTGAATATTGATAATGATATAACATAATACAAGTGGAGACATATATAATCTTTAGATGTGTATAAAAATTAACCTCATGAGTAAAGGTCTGTAAAAAGAAAAATGAAAAAATCTGAAAAAATCTTTTGATACACCCTAATAGTAATTTTCTGTTAAAACAGTGATTCGTAACCTCTTTTAGTTCATACTCAACCTCAACAGCTGAAATAATTTAACATTTCCTCGAATCTTTCCCCGACTTCCACTTGGGGGGGGGGGAAAGGTGGAACTAGATACCCACAGTTACCAACCTTTTCCACGTGTGCACTGCTTGTCTTCAACAAAGATGACTCTGGCATTAAATAACCGATAAAGGTTGATATGCCAATTAAACAATCAAAACCAAACCCAAGTTGAAGACAAAAAAGTAAGAAAGGTACCATTTCATTTCGTAAATAATGATAGACTGGAGAAGACATATACTTTGAAAACTGCAATATGTAAATTTTATCTTCATTTGATAAGAATACTAAGATAATGTTTATAATTAGTGTGTAATTTGTAGAAAAAAGAAAGTTTTGAACTAAGCAAACAATATTTTGACTGTACATCTGAAGATTTCCAGAGTTAATCAATTAAGCCTTATTTAGCCACGGTTACTTGATACCGGCTAGTGGGTAGAGTGTTCGCCAACGGTCTGGGAGACCTGGGTTCAATCCCAGGTCAAGTCATACCAGACTTAAAAAATGGTACTTGATACCTTCTTGCTTAACACTCAGCAATATAAGGTACGTATCAAGGGTAAACTGGAGCAATCCAGGGAAAGGAGTAGCGCCTTCCCCTACACCTCGGCGTAGTAGCTATTGAAAAGGGAGCCTTTTGGTCGCCCTCGACTTCGGTCGCCAACTTTACTTTCTTACTTTATATAATTATGTATGAATTATTAGTATTAGATAGGAATACTTTAAACCATACAACTGTATGAAAATCACTTGTGTTAGATAGAAATATACATCAAATATTTGTATCTAACACAAATGATTTTCATACAGTTGTATGGTTTAAAGTATTCCTATCTAATTCTAATAATTTCATACATAATTATATAGTTTCAAGTAACTGTAATTTCAATTTCTGCCTGTGCCAACCATCAATCCAAAACTGTACGTCAGGCTTCTTCGTTTAATTAAAAAAAAAAGAAAGAAAGAAAGAAAGAAAAAAGAAACAAGAAAATAAAATTTAAAATAAGCAAAAAAAATTATAATTAAAACTTCGCTTCTGCCACAATTTAAAGGAGGAAAACAGTAAAAAGGAAAAATAGTTTTTAAAAAGAACTATGTTAATTCCCTGGCGTTGCATACAGCTGACCCTAGTAATTATCCTGCTCTTAAGGGTGATTAAGATATTAAGGCTTAATTGATTGTGTGCAAACAAATTATTATAGACAAATAATAATAATAATAAATGAAATAAAAATGCTATGAAACATTGAAAATGTTGTTATGATAGTAATTAAACACTTAGAAATGAAATAAACTTTAACATTAGATAAATCATAAGGTGTTGATATGCCATTAAACAAATAAACCAACCATACCAATCTGATTATAAACAATGATAAAAATTCATGTTTTATTCCTTGTGTTCCTGAATGATCACATAACAATATACTTTATACAAATCACAACTAACAAAAAAGAAATTATAAAAAAATATATTATTGGTTTGCTATGCCTCCTTGGGCATCTCTCCTTTTTTATTATCTTCTCACGACAACCTTAAAAAAGAATCGTGGCACAGAACATATACACTATTAATACCATATCTATATATAGGTCAAATTCTCTGAAGTAATAAATTGGATAGTTCCCCAAAATGCCCTTCTAAATTCTTTTATTTCTGAAATCATCCAATTCAATCAATCTAAATTCTTTTATTTCTGAAATCATTCAATTCAATCTTAAATTGCTTTGTTTTACCCTATGGCACTTTTTTTTTATCTGATTAGGCAATTTGTTCCAAAAATATATGGCTGCAAAAAATTCACTTGATTAGTAGATTTAGTTTTTGAAATTTGTCTTGACAGTTTGAGGCGATGAATTGAAATTCCATGTAACAGGAAATACATTTTATTTACAAAAACAAAATGTAGAAACTATAAAACCTGACGAATGACTACATTGCTTCTGTCTATCGGCTTATCAAGTTGAACTTCCAAACCTTGGTTTAGCTTCAGACGAAGCTAAAATCACCCAATTCAATCTTAAATTGCTTTGTTTTACCCTATGGCACTTTTTTTTTTATCTGATTAGGCAATTTTTTCCAAAAATATATGGCTGCTTGCAAAAAATTCACTTGGTTAGTAGATTTAGTTTTTGAAATTTGTCTTGACAGTATATTTCCAGTTCGAGGTGATGTATTGAAAAAACGTCTACCATAATTAGAAATTCTATTAATTATTTTGAAAGTTTCAATTAGATTATCTCTCATTTTCTCTTTAGTAAAGTAGTTAATCCTTATTTCTCTGTTCTCTCCCTGTAACTGAAATCTTTTTCTCAATCTATTATTTTTGTTCCTCTTGTTTTATTTTATTTGGTGCTATCAGAAAATAGGTTTCTTCTAGGCTCACCGGACCCCAAACTAATATACCAACTGAACCCACTTCTTAACCTCCGAAAATCAGACTGCTAAAACTCAAAATACAAACCTTCTTATCGCTTGCTTTAATCAAAATCACTTCTAACCCGATATCAATCTATCAAATTCCCCCACGCTTCCCATTAGAGGAGAGTTAGTAGGGAAATGTTGCTGGTGGAAGGATATTACATAGCACAAATCTATACATGAGCACTGCTAAACTGTCATAAAAGCGTTACTTCCCGTGTACCAAAATGACCGTATAACGATATACTCTATATAAATCATAAGTAACTAATTTTTGTTGTTTTAGGAGGGGCTGTTAGAAAATGGACCCCTCCTAGGCTCTCCGGCGCCCAGACTGATGTACCGACAGAATTGACTACTCATAGACCCTGAGTAGGCGTCCAGATAGTTGCCACTATTTTATTCTGGGTTTAACATATTTGTTGACAGAAGAATCTTTCAAAACAGTGTTTCTCACCATTTTTTCCTTGTGGCCCATTTTTGGTGACAAAAAAGTCAGATCCACATGAGCAGAAACAGAAATTCCATGTAACAGGAAATACATTTTATTTACAAAAACAAAATGTAGAAAATATAAAACCTGACGAATGACAACATTGCTTGCTCATGACGTCTGTCTATCGGCTTGTCAAGTTGAACTTCCAAACCTTGGTTTAGCTTCAGACGAAGGTCTCCCCTCTTTTCAATATCCAATAAATTATGATTCTTTGAGACTTCAACATTTTCTGCAGAAAATCCTGATTTAACTAAACAGATGATGGTACAGGACTTACACTCCTATAATTCAAAATAAGCGGTATGCCACTTGTTCCCGAAACAAAGATGGCGGACGCACGCAAATATTCAGTCTCGGGAAACCAATGCCCAGGAGAACCACGTGATCAGTGTTTAGAACTACGTTCTCATTTGAATTTCGTCCCGCGTTTTTTGGAGCCGACTCTAAGACGCGTATTTTCTATAAATACTTCATCTTCAAACACTCTTCCTCTTTTTCACATTTTCACTTGCAGGGTTAACACACTCTCTCCAGTGTGACTTCCAGAGAGAATACTATCACTCTCTCATATTCACCAACAGCCGTCAAGCGCAACAAAATGTATAGGCCATGCAAACATTCCTTTCCTCAGTAACCCTGTCTGTGAGACTTTTTCCAGCCTCGAAAACAGCAATTGCGTCGAACCACAGGAAGAAACGAACATTTAGAAATACGTTGTCAACATGCATAGGACACTTTTGTCATTTAGTCCTTTTTTGTAGTTTTAGTTGTGTTAGTCACACATACACACACACACACACACACACACACACACACACAGAATATTTTCACGAACAGTAATAGAACCATAGTAATGTTTTAAGTGTTTTCATTGTACGTATTGTTTAGATATAAATTTGTTTTGTTTATGTCGCTTTTTTTGAATGTTCCTTTTGTCCGCGCCGTTTCATATTGTTTACACATTTTACATATCTTTACAATCATTACTTCATTTACAACATTTGTCTCCATGTGCCCTTTTTTTCCAAACAAAAATAACATAAATTTTGGGCGACCAAACATATCTACCAAATAACATGTCCCACTACAATGGGAAGACCAAGAGAAAATGGAACAGCCTTTTCAAAGAGTAAAGAATAGGAAGAATTTACTTTCAGCAATCCGATCAACCCTTCCTTTCAATTTCCTTTGACCGACTCCGGACTCATTTAAAAAAGAATTTTCAACCGCACTTGCTGGCCTACGGGTTCATGCTGGGAATTACTGTTGTAAAATATGTGATTTACATGTGGGACAGCAGAAGGTTACATGCAAAGCCGTGGCAGTAAAAATAACGTAGGTACCCAGATAGCCACTGCCGATAGGAAGCGACATTGATGGCAGATGTCGTCGATCAACTGACCGAAATGAATCGATAGACGGCTAAACGAATTCCTCGTAACGAACAACAACAACAACAAAAATAATAACAATAAAAGTGACTTACAAAAACACTCGCTTTTTATCGGCAATGTTATGATTTATTACTGACAATTTACGTGCCGTTTCTTCTAAAGTATGGATAACCAAAACCGTGATAATCTGTGCTTTTTTTTAAAAGTAAATTCTCGGAAAAGGGTTATCTTCCTTAAGTGACGTATATTAGTTCTCTTGCCAAAAAATATCGCCCAATGAAAAACTATAGCACCTCCTAAAATATTTGTTGAAATCCTTTTTTTTTATTTCATCTAATTAGTCAAATTCATTAATTCAACATTTTTACATTAATTAACTAAATTAACATTAATTAACTAATATTTAATTAAATATCAATCACTTGTTGTGAGTGGAAGAGTTTAATCTACGGATGTCAATTTTAAGTCTGAAAAAAAAGCTTAACCTGAATTTTTCTCTCTTTTAGAAGATTAAGTAACGAAAAAAAAACAAAAAAAACATGCCTAAAAGAACAATATTGTACCTTATTTTACCATTTTTGAACTTCCAAAATAAGGCATCTGTACGAAAAAAAATAGGCAAACTGTTAAAAAATATAAACAAAATCCAATTCTCCAAAGAATTATCTTTAGAAAATGTAAAAATCATTCACTTGGACCTTCATTAAGAGAATTAAATTTACGAAATTATTGATTTAATAATAATTAATAAAAAAAAACATTTGGCTTCAGAATTTTGAGGGAAAATATCTTTTTAACGGGAATATCTTTTATTGCTGTAAATAACGAAAAATTTATTAAAATTCGCTAAACGATTTTTAAACGTTGCTTTAGCAAGTGTGCGTTTTTGTACATCCGGAATATATATATATATATATATATATATATATATATATATATATATATATATATATATATATATATATATATATATATATAAAGAATTAAAAAATGGAATCTGAAATTAAGGTTCAGTTCTGGAAAAGTATATGAACAAATGTGAATTTCAATGAAATTATCCATTATTTCTGCATTAATATTTTTAAAAAAATTATAAAAGTATAATATAAAATATAATATAAAAATTACTTACAGTCATTTTTTTCTCCATCAAATCTCAAAAGTAGGTATTTAACCAGTTAGAGTTTCGGCCATTGACGACATTTCTTTAGTTTTTCCCTCTTTCAATAATTATGGTGTCGAATTATGTCTGATGGCCGACAAACATTCATTGGAAATCAAATGTAAATGTTCAGTATATATATATATATATATATATATATATGTGTGTGTGTGTGTGTGTGTGTGTGTGTGTGTGTGTGTGTGTGCGTTTAAAATGACACAATCTACATTTGGAAATAATGGGAATAACTCAAAGAAAATGTTGAAGAAAAAAAAAAACAAACATAGGTACTTACATCTAAGACCGTTGGAATAGAAGCATCCAAATATAAATATATGTTTTAGCAATATTTCCAGGAAAACTTTTTTGTTCGTCCAGCGATAAAAACAAAACACTTCAATATATATATATATATATATATATATATATATATATATGAAACTGAATTTGTTATTTGCTGATTTTTTTTAGTGTGAATTTAAAAATTTTGTCTTTTAAAATGTTTCTGATTAAAAAATATTCAAAGAAATTTTCTTCAATTTTTTATTTACCCTTCGTTAAAAGTGATATGTGTCAATAAAAATGTTAAATTGCTTATTTTGAACTTCTTTCTTTCTTTCCTTCTTTCTTTCTTTCTACATAATTGCATTAACATCACATTATAACGTTTGATGTAATTTTGAATACAAAGTTAAATTGTTTTCAAGTTTTTAATCAGATTTCAAAAGACGTTTCGTTAAATCACATAAACTATTTTTCAACATGCATATTAAGAAACAAAAAACCAAAAACAAAACAAAGAGAATTTTAAACATTAAAACAAAAAAAGGAGAAAAACTGTTTTCAGTATTCACACTGATTCAGAATTTGGCATGACACATGAAGGAATTTTACTTCTGACGTCATTGTATGCGGAAGATCCTGATTGGACAAAAGAAGCCAATCACTGATATTCTCTCTCGTGACTATAAACACTGAATATTTCTTTCTTTTTCTTTTTCTTTTTCTTTTTCTTTACTTAAAAAAGGAATCATTTGTATATATACATTTTTTATTGCATTCTTAGCAACAACAAAAAAAAAAGTAGAAAAAAATTAAGAAATTGAAAGACAATGGATGAAGAAAAAAGAAATATATTGTCTGTTGCATTGATATTTTCAAATACATAATGTTAAAAAAATAATAGAAAAAAAAAGATTAAATGATTAAAAAAAGGAAAATTTCCGTGCAAACTTTTGTTATTGTTTGTTGATTCAATGTCTTCATCGGCAAAGACTCTGACTAACTTCCTGTAAACTGATTAAAAAAAAACCCAGTTGTGAACTCAGCAACACATTTTAGTTGTTGTGAAGCAATCATTTTTAGAAGATTATTATCTCAAATGAGATGGATATTTTGGCTGAAGGCTTCTTCTCATGGATTTATAAAAAGATACCATTAGTTTGATTTTGAAGAAATTTTATGCCCCAAACGGACATACACACATGCATTTATATATATATATATATATATATATATATATATATATATATATATATATATATATATATATATATGATATTAAAAATATTGTATAGACAAAACGTGTCTTTATTATTTAATACAGCATGCTTAAATGAAGGACTGCTGCCCAACTACACATATATTACACATATAAACATATTTCTGATTATAAATATATACAACATAGAACTTATACACACACACACACCCACACACACACACACACACACACACACACACACACATATATATATATATATATATATATATATATATATATATATATATATATATATATATATATATATATATATACTAAACATATGAACAGATTTCTGATTATAAACATATACATGCATGTATATATATAATCTAGAATTTACATAAATATACTTCAGGTAATATATATTCAGAGTACACATACATGTATAATTCTAATAATCGACATCTATTGACAAAATTGCATATTTCACTTTAGAGACATCTACTACGCATTCCAAATTATATATATATATATATATATATATATATATATATATATATATATATATATATATATATGATTTGCCTTCATTTAATGGAATATGAAAAAAATACTTACCATCCATATATATATATATATATGTGTGTGTGTGTGTGTGTGGATGGTAAGTATTTTTTCATATTCCATTAAATTAAGGTAAACCATGTGTGTGAAAGTTAAAACTATCAATATAATTTTTTTTAAAGTGTGAAATAAAAATCGAACCTTTTCAAAATGATTGTTTTGCTGAGTCTTATCATTCATTATTTTTCTTAAAAGTATTTTCTATGCTTTCTTGGTAAGTGCTTTTGTAAAAGTTGGAATAACTTTCTCGTTGATTTGTATAAGTAAATCCTCTTTACTTTCAGATAAATAAGAAATAATCATTGATTCTTAGTAATAGCTATGGTTGTTAAGTCGCTAATTTTTAGACATCAATTAGAAGTCCCAAGCAAAGCATTTTCAAAATGGTTGGGGGGGGGGCCTCGTGGTGTAATGGTTAAAGCGTTGGACTGCGGAATCGTAGTACGCGAGTTCGTTCTCCAGTCGCGCTATTACGTTCACTTTCGGGCAAATACCCTTGGGAAAGGGAAGAGCCCCCTTATCCTCCCAGCTATGGGTTAAATAGTACCACTACTGTTCTTCTAGGAGAATGGATTTGGCATTAAATAACCTAAAAAGAGTTGATATGCCATTAAACAAAGAAACCAAACCAAACCAAACCAAACCAAAATGGTGGATAGAGTGTTCGCCAGGAGACCTGGGTTCAATCCCTGGTCGAGTCATACCAAAGACTCAAAAATTGTACTTAATGCCTCCTTGCTTAACACTCAGCATTATAAGGTAGGGATCAAGGGTAATGTGAAGCAATCAAGGGAAAGGAGTAGCGTTGTCTCCTACTCTTTGGTGTAGTAGCTATCGAAAAGGGAGCCTTCAGGTCACCCTCAAATACGGTTGCCAACATACATAATTTTCCCGCCTCTATTCAAATACTGCAGGTACAGAGTGGTCAAGCTTTTACTTGGTATAACCTTGAGCAAGAGTTATCAAACTAGATGCAAAAACAATTCCTTTTTTGGAGTGAGTTTGATTCTTACTAAATCATTACATCTCTTTCTCCCCTCCTCACCCTCTCTCTTTCTGTTTCTATCTCTCTATATATATATCTAGATAGATATATATACGAAAGAGCGTGAACAGTTCTCAGTCCAGCCAAGAAGGGAACGATTTAGAATAAGGAAACGTACATACAATTCCACATATTCATCACTCATATACTCGCCTCTAGTCAAAATCTTCACTTTAATAACAGCCAGGCTTTTACTTGGTATAGCCTTGAGCAGGTGTTTTTAAACTAGATTTCTAAGTAATTACGTTTTGGAGCGAGTTTCATTCTTAATAAATGCTTACATCCCCCTTCTCTCTCCGAGAGCGCATGAAAGGTTCTTGACCAAGAAATGAATGATCTAGAGCCTTGAAACGTGTAGGCTATTTCAGATATTCATTAACCAATTCAATATATTTGACACAGTTTCTTAAATTTCTCTAACACTTAAATTTTTAAAAAAGTTACCGTGAAATTAAAAAACAACAACAAAACCAAATCTTTCTTGATTAGACTAAGAACTTTTAAGCACCTTTCCCTCCCTTCCCCTCTTTCGCCCTCTCCCTCCCACATATATATATATATGGCTTTCCGAAAATACTCGATTTCTTTTTATACAAGTAGATATATCTGTATGTTAGAACCCTAATGATGAAAGAACATTTATTTGATTACAAATATTTTTTTAACATAATCTCGTTTTTTTATCAGAGAACATAATTCAATGACGAATATTAGTTACATAGATAAGGCAATTATACAGTGAAATCTCAGATAAAAATTAAGCTGACTCCTAAGCGTCAGATTCCGGACTCATTGATCCCTAAATAATTTATGTATTGAATTATATAGGGTGTTTAAAAACTGTTAACGTTTCTATGGAAGTTTCTTTATGATATAATGATTGTAAAATCTCCACCTGCTCATCTCTCCCGTCAATGCATTATTGAAATTTTCCCCAGGGGATATCCATAATATCAGTTCTGCTTTTCTAATAAAGATACTTCCATAGAAATATTCTTCAGGTGATTTTACCGCGACCTCGGATAGGAATGCTGCGTCTTGTAACCGTATCCCCAGTAATTACTGCCTTCCATAGTTGAAGAAGGCCAGAGGTGAAATTTGGCCGAAACGTTGTGAAAGAAAAAACAACACAAAAACTACCAAGATGAGGACAAAAAAGTCCGCAAAAAAAAAAAAAATAAATAAATAAATAAAAATTAATTCTCAAATCCAAGAATATGTTGACAGAGATGGTGAACATGTACTCCCATTAGATTATTAAAATCTTCTTCGATCACTCTGAATATTCGCTGAGTACATATATTTCCCATCCTTTATTTTATCGACTCAAAATCTGTCCAAATGATTTTGCCGCATGAAACATTGTATGATAAACCGTAATGGAAATATGTTCAAGCAAGTTGGGATACGGTGGAGCTATATTTTTATGCATGGGAATAAAAAAAGGGCCCATGAGGGATGAGTGAGGTGGACCAGTGAAACAAGAGGTTCTGGGGCACACCAAGGTGACTTTTGGATGAAAAATTCATGTTTCATTGATTGTTCATTTTTGCATTGGTAAATACAGTTTCAGTCTGAATCCTTTTTGGATACCTTTGTTATATAAGTGATTCCTAATTTCTACCATTCAAATAACTATTAGACTTACGGACACTCTGAAAGCACCATCAGACCAGCTAAGTTAAGCAGCGATTAATCTATTTGGTACGTAGATGGGTGATCACAAAAGAACATCTAGCACTGTGAGGCAGAATTAGTAAAGCTTAGCAAATTTTAAATAAATAAAGTTTTAAGCTCCAATTTTTAACGATCTAATTATAATACTGAATTCTGTGGATGATCACCACATGATAAGCCCCTCCCCCATAATAATTAGTGTCCTTTACGTAATACTGGCCCACCATATCTAGTTTGTAAAGTGTTCGCTAATGGCATGGAAGACCGAGGTTCAATACAAAGTCGAGTTATACCAAAGACTCAAAAAATGGTACTTGATGCTCACTCGCTTAACACATAGGCTTTCATCCATAAGGTATGGATGAAAGGTAAGTGGAGCGATCCAGGGAAAGGAGTAGTGCTCTCCTCTACGCCTCTGTGTAATAGCTATTGTAAAGGAAATAGGAGCCTTCCGGTCGCCAACTTTACTTTTTTACGCAATACATTTGTTCTGTTGACATGCAGTACTGAAGAAATTTACCCCCCTCCCACAAATAGGATGTTGCACACAGTCAATTTTTAACCGGAGTACAGCTGGTTTGAATTCAGTCTGCATTCTCCTAGACGGGTTGCCGTACCGAGGCTAAAGTGCTCCGTCTGCCCAATTATTTATCCATATCTGGGGGAGAGAAGAAGGTTTCATACCTTCAAAGAGCTTTAGCACAATGTGAAACTTTAGCTGCCTCGTTTAGGATTTGAACTCGGGTCGTCTCGTCTAGTTCTTTACAATGATAACCATTACGCCATGCGCTGTACACGCAATACTGTAATATGCTGTCCACACCTGGCTACGTGGACGTAGATAAATGCCATACCTCTGCATACTTTCCCCCGATTTCCATTACTGATTATTAAGTTCGAAAAACTCCTTGACGAAAATAAGTTTTATTGATAAAAA